>APFE030053862.1:18131-54226 GCA_000404065.3 Pinus taeda
CCTAAACAGGAGCCTAGGGACAACCTGAGTGATAACATAATGGCGACTCCACTGGGGACCTCCTCAGATAAATTCATTAAACCAGTCTGCAGCCCTACAGAGGAAGAAACTGACCTGTGAAGGTCTCGGTCGACCTGTGTTGTTGCGTTTTTTAGAAAAATTCCCAAAAAATAGATTAGAAGCTGGCTCCTAAGAAGCAAACGCGTAATACACGATCAAATCCTGATCCAAACAGCCGAGCTATTGTTGAAAATCCGAATGTAATTCCTAAGATCATTAGAAAACAAAAGCAAAAAGAATACCAAACTGCTGCTAGCCCTGAAACAGTTCATCCAATCGGAGTACCAACGCCTGTCAAAGTTTTATTCCGGCCAACCCCAATTTCCACTGGTTCATCACCCCCTTCTCCAAGTAGCTCCTCTACACCTCTATCCCATATCCCTACTACCACTACTACTCCATCTAGTCCGGTTATTCCTGTCACCCCCGCTGCTCTAGCTTTTCCGCTTATCCCCGTCATCATGGCTAGATATGCACCCCTACAATTTCCTGCTAATCTCGGGGCTATGCCTCAGGATTACCAATAAAAAATCACCTATTTTGATGGCACAACCTCCTGCACCGCCCTACAGCATACAAAGAAAATGCAGGATTATTTCAAGAGTTATGAGATTGACGATGAGAGTGTAAGAATGAAGATTTTTGTCCAAAGTTTGACTGGTGATGTTAGAACCTGGTTTAGGGCACTTCCACCCAATTCTATAGTAAACCCTGAAGCCTTATACCAGACATTCATTAACAGATGGGAGAAAAAGAAAGACCCCCTGCACATACTGTCTGAGTATGATACTATCAAAAGAGGACCTGGGGAAGCTGTTCTGGATTATTGTGCTAGATTTAACAATGTTTACAATGCAATACCACAAAATTTAAGACCTCCACCTGACCTCGTGTTATACAAATTCCCAGATGGCTTCGATGCTGAGATGGCATATCAATTGAGGGAAAGAGCCCCTCAAAGTCTAGCAGAAATGCAAGATGCTGCAGTGAGTGTGGAAGCAAATCTAATTGCTAAAAGAAACTGAACTAGAACTGAGAGAAGAACCACTTTCAAAGAAGAACCCTCAGCCTTCGATCAAAAGCTAGATGCTCTCATCAATGGCATGCACAGGCTGGGAGATAGAGTAGACAGTGTTGAGAGGAAAACTTCATGGGAGGGTCAGTAGCCCAACGCCATAAGGAACCAAAACTTCAGAAAAACCCAAAACTCAAACATTGGTAGGGCCAGTCCGAACCATGATATTAGGCCCCCTTTTCAAGAGAACTATGCGGAAGCATCTACATCTGCTGAGCCCACAGACGGGACGCATATGAACCTGATAGATTCAGAAAACGAATAGCCAATATTCCTCACGAAAGAAGACCGACCATACCTTGATGCAAAACAATTTCACACCAAGTCGGGAGAGTCCTTTGACTTTAAACAAGGATATGATACCGCTATATACGAGGTACACAAGCAATACAAATTAAGAACAAGGACTATTGATGTTCCCCCACCTAGCAGAACAAAAGATAGCAAACAACTCAACAAAACTAAAGGGAAGATCACCAACAATCAACCAGCTGACAGCCCTGTCCCAAACCCTCATCAGGTTACTGTGGAGGATGTAACAGATACACATTCTCCTACTGATCAGCCTCTGCCCCCCTCTTATCCAAAAGAAAATCTGAATAGCATCCCCGGACATCTTCCCAAAACAGAGATACCACAAACGGTCACACACCGTGACACTGACATTCCAAAAGAGAACATAGAGAGTATGCCTGAAAAAGAGAAATTCACCACTATCAACGCCAAGAAATCATTGGAAAAACCATTCAGTTTAGAAGCAGAGATTGGAAAACTCAAGATTTCCATTCCCCTCTCAGAACTGGCTAAGCATGATGTATATAGACAACAAATTCAAAAGTCGCTTCAATTACCAGAAGTAAGGGATGATGTAAACGTTTTAGATGATACCCCTGAACTACTGTTCGGGCCAGAAGTTGACGGAAAAACAACATATGAACCTGTTCCACCTTTCTATGTCAGCCTGCACATTCATGACAAAATACTGCATAACGCTATGTTTGACTCAGGTGCCTCACATAACCTTATGTCCAAAGCTGTAATGGAAAAGTTGAATCTCGATGTCACCAGGCTCTACAAAGATCTGTATTCCTTTGATTCAAGTCAGGTCAAATGCTTAGGCTTGATCAAAGACCTTTGTGTCTCTCTAGTCCAATTCCCCAACAAGACAATCTTAATGGACGTAGTAGTAGCCGACATTCCCACAAAGTATGGTATGCTTCTATCCAGATCATGGGGAGCAAAATTGCAAGGATCCCTTCAACTCGACCTCTCTTATGCCACTATATCTGTCTTTGGGCAACCAAAGAGACTATATAGAGAAGCATTAATGAAGTACGTGGTAAGCAGTGAGGAAAAACCCCAAAGTTTTCCAATATACTCAATCCATTCCGATATGGATTCGTTTATTTTATTTAATGATAACACCAGCCCTCCAACTGATGATAAGTCGTTATCTTTGGAGCAAGGAATGTACGTCAGTGAGAAAATAGTTTCCCACACCCATGAAGTTGTCTCAATAGCTAAGGCAACCAACAAACAGCAAGAAGAAAATCCCGAAACTGAAATTACCAGTCCGTCGGTTCCTTAAACAACTCAAACTCTCAATACAAACCTCAAACGAGAAGCCACATGGTATTTTGAGTTTGATGGTTCAGTTAACAAGTTAGGAGCAGGGGCTGGAGTGTGGATTTACAATACTCATGATAATCACGCACAAGGCCATGCATATAGACTCAATTTCAGATGCACAAACAATATGGCGGAGTATGAAGCCCTTCTCTTAGGCCTAAAGTTGCTCAAAACCCTGGGAGCTACTACCGTCTCCATCCTAGGTGATTCAGACTTGATTATACAATAGATAAAAGGTAACTTTGTCGCTAATGATAGTAGAATGAGAGCTTACAGAGCCGCTGCCATCGAATTACTTAACGCCTTCAATAAATTTGAGCTGGCCAAAATTGCACGTGACCATAATATTCATGCCCACAGCCTAGCCACCTTCGCTAGCACATGAAAGCTTCCCTTTGAACCAAATCACCATTTCACCGCTGAAATAAAACACAGACCTTCGGTCCCTAACAATGTCAAGGATTGGCAAGTATTCCAAGATGATGCTCAGATTAACAATTTCTTAACTCTAGAGGACGAATTCTCCAACACAAACATTAACATGGATGCGATGGCTGAATCACAACAGTTAGTAGAAGAAAACCACCTGACTCTAACAGCTGCAACAGCTAAACAAATCCTTAGCCCAATTGTTTTCAACAATACAAATATAGGACAGCTGAAACAAATTTTTTCACAGAAAACAGCCACGATAAAGGATGAGTTTATTGATCTGAAAGGTAATGTTCTGCCTGCCAGCCTTACTCCATTGGAAGACATGTTTGATGACAACAATGTGCCCAAAAAACCAAAAATGGAACCTTTGAATGCTGCCATAGAAGAACACAACATAGGAACAGCAGAACACCCCAGAATGATTAAATTATCCAAAAATCTACCTCCTGACCAAAAACCGAAATATGTGGATTTGTTCAAAGAATTCCAAGAGGTATTTTCCTGGAGTTACGAGGACTTGAAGTCCTATGACACTTCAGTAATCCAACACACCATTCCCTTAAAACCAAATCAAAAACCGTTCAAACAAAAACTTAGAAGAATCAACCCCATGCTTCTTCCCTTGATTGAAAAAGAAATAAAGAGAATGTTTGAAGCAGGTATCATTGCACCCATCGGATTCTTTGAATGGGTGTATAACTTAGTTCCCACTTGAAAAAAAATAGGAGAAATAAGACTGTGTGTAGACTTGAGAAATTTAAACCAGGTCTCTCTAAAAGACCACTACCCGTTGCCCAAAATGGATCATATATTGCAAAGAGTAGTGGGTTCCTCTAGAATTTCTTTACTTGATGGATTTTCAGGATTTAACCAAATACTTGTTCACCCGAATGACTAGGACAAGACAGCTTTTACCACACCCTGGGGAACATTCAAGTACGTTAAAATGCCTTTTGGGCTAAAAAACGCCAGTGCGACCTTTCAAAGGGCAATGGATATTGTGTTTGCTAAGGAGATACATGATTTCCTCGTAGTTTACCTTGATGACCTGACCCCATTCTCCAAATCCGACCAAGAGCACCTTAAGCACTTAAGGCAAATTTTCATGACATGTAGGAAATATGGCATTTCCTTGAACCCTAAGAAGTCCCTGTTTGCCCTGGAGGAAGGCAAGCTTTTAGGGCACATAATATTAAAAGATGGGATTAGAATTGACCCGGAAAGAATTCAAGCTATCCTTCAAATCCCTTATCCAAGAAATATAAAAGAATTGCAAGCATTCCTCGGAAAGATCAACTTCCTGAGGAGATTTATTCTAAATCTAGCCGAGCTAATAAGGCTATTGAGCAACATGCTGAAAAAGGATGCCAAGGTAAGATGGTCTCTTGAAGCCAAGCAGGGTTTTGAGAGTATAAAAACAGCCCTAACTCAAACACCTTTCCTCACCAGTCCTCAATTCGACAGAGATTTTATCATTTTTTCCTTCGCATCTGAACACACTATAGTTGTTGTCCTTCTGCAGAAAGATGATTAGGGCAACGAAAATCCAATTGCTTTCTTCAGCCGAGCTTTGAGAGACACACCCTTAAAATTTCAGATCATGGAGAAGCAAGCCTACGCCCTGGTCAAAGCCATCAAAGATTTCAGAATTTACATCCTATACTCCCATGTGATTGCCTATGTACCTAATGCCGTTGTAAAGGATATACTGACTCAAGAAGGACTGGAAGGCAAAAGAGGCAAATGGATTGCCAGCATCCTTGAATACGACATTGAAATAAAGCCCACTAAGCTCATAAAAGGACAAGGGTTAGCCAAACTAATGTCCGAAACAAACTTGCAAGCATTAGACATTAATCAACTGGACGATGAACCGAAGTTGGCGACTCCACAGATCAGTGAAACCTTCATGCAATCCCCTTGGTACGCTGATATTTGCTTTGTATTGTTAAACCTGTGTTCTCCCCCAAGATTTTCCAGAACTAAGAAAAGATTTTTAAGGATGAAATCATCAAAATTTGTGTCATAGATGGTGCTTTATTTTGGAAAAATCATGAAGGGATTTTTCTTAAATGTTTAACTACAAATGAAATTAACAGCATCATGAAAGAATTCCATGCAGGGGACTGTGGAGGACACTTATATTGGAAATCCACGGCGGACAAGATCCTATGGGATGGTTATTACTGGCCCTCTTTATTTGCAGATGTAAAGAAGTTTACTGCCTCATGCCACAAATGCCAAATCTTTGAAGGAAAAAGAAAACTACTGCCCTTGCCCCTTAAGCCCATTTCAACCGAGAAACCTTTTCAACAATGGGGTCTTGACTTCATTGGAGAAATCCATCCCTCTTCCTCAGGCCAACACAAGTGGATTTTAACAGCCACTGATTATTTCACTAAGTGGATTGAAGCCATCCCATGTGGGCACGCCAATGACTCCACCATTATCCAATTCCTTGAGAGAAATATCCTTTCTAGATTCAGCTGCCCTGAGAAAATTATCACTGACAACGCTGCTGCTTTCAAATCCAAAAAAATCATCAACTTTTGCCATAAATACCACATTACCTTAGGCCACTCAACAGCTTACTACCCTCAAGGTAATGGCTTGGCCGAGTCTTCCAACAAAAGCCTAATCAATATCATAAAGAAACTGCTGGAAGAAAACAAAAAGAACTGGCACAAGAAGCTCACAAACTCTTTGTGGGCAGACAGACTTTCCACCAAGAAACCCATTGGGATGAGCCCTTATGAACTTGTATATGGCATGGAAGCCAAGTTCCCTTCATCTCTGGGCATACCTACTGTCAAATTATTGCAAGAAATTCAAGCTGAACCGAATGACATGCAGAGAAGAGTTAATCAAACCATTCATCTTCAGCAAACCAGAGAACAAGTCTTCAACAGAGTTCAAATACTGCAGGAAAAACTCAAGAAAATGTTTAATAAGAAGACCAAAGCAGAGGATTTCTAGGTAGGCAGCAAAGTTCTAAGATGGGATTCACGAAGAGAAGACAAAGGAAAACACGCAAAATTCGATTTTCTGTGGAAAGGTCCGTACATTATTAGCATTGTGCAAGGCAATAATACCTATTTTCTCAAATCTCCAGATGGAAGCATAGCTGAAGAAGGCCCGGTCAATGGCCGAATGCTAAAGCACTACAATGATCCTCTTGATTGAAAGGGCGGGTGGTGTTTATCTTGTACATATTTGTATATATTAGTATCTTGATTTTTGTAAGAATCCATAATGCTGGAGCACGCAGAAGAAAGCAGGCAGTGCTTTACAGTTAAACAGCATCACAAGCGAAGGAGAGAGTTGTTACCAAGTCTAAAGGTTCAAATCAATCCAACAGTTAGGAAGAAGACGTTCAAAACAGAGCAACAATTAAAGACTAAGGCATTCTGACCTGCTGTTCTTGGCTTCTCACAAGGAGAAACCATTCCCAAGTGGAGCCACTGTTAGCTTCCTGCTGCAGCAGGTTACCCATATTTCATGATTGACATTTTATAGGCCAAATATGTCATACTTTGCATGCTGCAATGCTCCATATTTTATTAACAGACTCCAAGCGAAGAAGGCTACTCATAGTTCATTCAACTGCCTTCCAAATTTTGAGAAGTTATTCCGGTGTAGCCAATTTTCAGTTAAAGGGAGGTCCAAACAACTTAATCTTTGTCTCCCTAAGTTTAAATTTCCTGTTTTAGAATATAGAGAATCAAAATCTGTCCAAACAGATTAATCTTGGCATATTCTTAGATAGGTAGAGAACCAAAGGAGGCCAACAGCTTAATCTGGGCCCTTGGATGCAATAAGGGTAGTCTGTAGATAGGAAAGCATAAAAAAAAAAGAAAAATGAAATGATGGGTTTGCAAGTCTGAGTGCACCCAAATCAAAAGAAGAAAAAATGTTAGGTAAGTAGGCTGGGTAAGTAGTTTTGAGGTTGCTGAATCTTAATTGTTGATCAGTTCCAGGTTTCCAGGTGTCATCTTTACTCAGGACACAACCAGCAGGCAGTTCTATGCGAGAAGCTCAAAAACAGGTATAACTAACTTCCTTTCTCCATCTCCCCCAATCATTAACTAATTTCCCCAAAAAGAGGTCAAGATCTGCTTGATACCTCTTAAGTTCCATCATTTTCATAGCATTAGCTTGGGTGAAGATCTGCTTTGCTCAAAGATATTCCATATTTTCTCTAAAGGTTCTATCCCCTCGTTGCAGCCTAAGTTCTCCCTAACTTAGCGCTTTCTTACCATCTCTATATTAACTACTGACATTATTATTTAGCTCCCTATAGTTTCCCATTCGCCTACTAAAATTATGTAAATCATCCCCTATGTAAATATCCCCCCCTTGGTTGAAAAATAACCATAAGTATCCCCGGGAATTGCTCAGTTTACCTGAAACTTAGCAAGAACCCTCATGCTGCCCCTCCAAACCATCTTCCAGATACAATGGACTCCTTCCAGAGTATAAAATCCCTTTTCAGGTTATTGGACCCCTTCTGAAGCCTCAAAAGCCGTTCAGACCCCCTTACTCACTCCTTCCGACCGCAACAAACCCCTTTCCGACTTCCTTAACACTCCGCAGACCCTAGAAAGCCAGCTCGCATCGCAAGATCGCAATATCCTCTCCATGCAAGTTATGACCCATCCGTCGTCACCCGACGCGATATCGCGATCGGCAGTCGCAAGCGCCAAACATCCAAATAAAACACCTTCCCGTTCCCCGCCGATGCGATATTGCGATCGCATCGGAGAAGTTCATCGCGTCGCCTTCAAGTCTCAACACCCCACCATGTCACTTTTGTACCAGGGACCCACCGCAGGCTGACGTCATCCGCCGTACTGCTGACGTCAGCAGCCAGAAAGCCGAAAATTCGCGCAGGAAGAGAAATCGCACTTCGGAGCTCCAGAACAAGAAACAGAGGCAGTTTTCGATGCGCGATTCGCTATGGGAAATAGGCTTTTTCGAGGAATCTTTGGGGAATCTTTTGATTCCTTGGCCCGTTCTGCGCCGAAAAGGCCCGAAATCGTCGATCGTGCCAAAGCAATCCGGTTTAAAGACAGCAAAGGACCAATGACAGAGATTAAAGTGTATCAGATCAAATCATCAGGGAACAAGCGTGCCAAAGAGTATCAGCAGGCGGCGGAAGCCATCAATGTAGCGGAAAAGAGTATCAGTGAAAATCTTAAGCAGCGGCCCAAAGCAAGAGAACATTTAATGCCTCCCAGCAGAGTCAAAGAAAGAGGGCGAAGCCACTCAAACACCCTCAAATCATAATTATTGCACATTTACCTCGCACCAGAACAGAGTTACAGATCCCAAAGCACAGTTACTTCAACAACACCACATCGAGCCTCCAAGGGCCACAATTGCACTCCTTTTGATTCAGCTGCCTCTAGCGCAGCCCAAAAGACTTACTTGCATTTAATTCCAGCAACACTTAGGTTTTAGAAAAGCTCTTCAGCAGACCTGTTTAGGTCAATTGTAATGAATGACTTTCTGATATTTTGCTTATATATACCACCCTGAACGATGTAGTGAGGGGTTAGTTGGTTAGTTAGTGAGTCGAAGACACTGCTTGATCTTCTTCTCAACATTTTCTCCAAGCAGAGACCCGCACTGTAACTGTCATACTTTCTATAATCAAAGATTGCTGAAAGCATGGATTTCAGAACTGTTTGATGCGTTCAATTGGCCAAGGAGTGATTACGGAATTCTTGTGCTTCTACATGTTTCAATAAGTGTTTCTCACCTCTGTTAATTTTCATGATTTTTCCACCGTTCCGCCAACTAAATTGCAGAAAAAGAGAATAGCTTAAGATTTGTTTAACTACACCTTAAGTTCAATTTCTGCATTTTTTTTATGTTTTCATCAGAAATAGCTATGAGCATGTATACTTAAATGATCTTGTTTACACTGTTTCTTTCACATATGAATCAGAATTTAGAAATTCTTAACTGCTCCTAGATCACCATTCATCCACTTCTCTCCTTTTTCAGTATGATGAAATGATTCTCCTTTGCCTTTCATCTCTGAATTTCCTCATTCCATCCCTTCGGTAGATTGATAATCATCTCATGTGTGGCTATCTCGCTCCTTAATCCTCTTATGACCAAGAAGACACAATAGTAAGCCTTAATCCATGACTCCACGCCCAATGATTTGAAACTTATCACACCTTACCTTGCCTCTTTGCTTAAGAATTCCACCTTCCATCCAAACCCAAACAAAAAACCCCTGAGCCAAAAGCTAGCCTAAAATCATCAATAAAGTTGAATCATTAAGAGAGAGCCCTCTCTGATTGCAGGTGGGCTAGAACCTGCAATCCAAAGATTGGTTTGTGGTTACCTCGATTGTATCCCTAAACAGGAGCCTAGGGACAACCTGAGTGATAACAACTACACAAGGCCTTTATTTTCTTTCCAGATTCTTACTGTACCAAGGCTTTAAACTCACAAAACCTCAAGAAGGTCTGATCCTTCTTTTTCATAAATTAGATCCAGCATCTACGAGAGAAATCATCAATAAAAATAACCTAGTACCTTTGTTTAGCGGTGGAGGCTATAGATAAGGGTCCACAAACATCTGAGTGAACTCACTCCAGGATTACTCAAGCTCTACTGTATCAATCCGGAAAGGAAGATTTCGCATACTTACCCAAGGTACAACCTTTGCATGTATTTGTTTGCTCCAGTTTTCCCTTGGGTAGCCCACTATAAATATGCTTCATGATATTCAGGGCTCTATGGTCCAAGTGGCCTAGTCTTCTATGCCATAGCTCGCCAACATCTTGGCTCTGCACCATCTCAGCTTTGGAACTCAATGCAGCACAATCGTCTACCTCCACCTTGTAGAGATTCTTTACTCAAATCCCAATTCGCTTTGTCTGTCCAGTACCGATATGCCTCAAGATTACCTTTCCTTTACTAAAGACTACATCATAGCCTTTATCTTCTAGCATAGCGACAGACACAAGAATATTATTCAGACCTGGTACATCTTTTACATCAGTCAGGGTGAGGGGAGCTCCATGCTCCCTCTGAAACACAACCATACCTTCACTTGAAACAAGGTACCTTCCATCATCGCCCATCTCGATCCGTATCTAAAGACCCTTCTCCTCCAAGGCACTGAAAAGATTCTTGTCACCTAACATGTGGAATGAAGCTCCACTTTCTAGGTACCACACACATCCCACCATGGTTGAAACCATGCATGCGATAAGAGAGAAATCCAGCTCAAACTATGAGGCCAGTGCCTCACCATCATATCCCTTCGAGGATCCTTTCTTGGATTTCTTCTATGGACAATTTGTAGCATAATGGACCACTTCATGATAATGAAAGAATTACACTTTCAATTTTTCAAACTTCTTCCCACCATGGGAAGAACCAAATTTGGGATGGGACACCTTCCCTTTCCCTTTCCTCGCCTTACTTGCTAAGGCTAGATTTTCCTCATCATCTTGCTTCAATGAGGATACATCTCTGGTGCTTCTTCTTATTCCCTCCTGCATCATATCCGACCAAATTCGTTCTCAATCTGGTAGTTTCTTCCATTAAACGAGTCTTGGTAGCTATGCCAACTCTTAGGAAGACCTAGGACTGCAAGACTCACCATGTCATCATCAGCAGTCGTGATCCCTACACTTCAAAGCTCATCCCTGCAATTAGTGAGCTTGTTCAGATATGTAGAGATCGTGTCGCCCTTTTCACACTTGATTTTCCAAAGCTTGTCTTTCAGTTCCAACTTCCTATGATCGTTGTTGTTCTCATATAGATCTTTCAATGTTTTCCACATCGAAAATGGTGTCTCCTTCCCATGGAGGCTCGAGACAATGTGGTCTCAAACTCCCTCCAGGAGGATTCTCCTTGCTCTAGCCACACATTTCTTCCATTTTGCCAATTCAGTAGCATCAGTCGGCTTGGGGACTTCTTTATCAATGAAGTCCCTTAGACCGTTATCCTCTAATACCGCTTCCATGTGATCCTTCCAGGCTATATAATTCGAACTGCCATCAAGAGCATATTCGAGTCTTAAACCATTGAACGCCATTGGTGAAATTGAGATGTGATAAGAACCTGATTTCTATATTCAGGAACCATAAACTTTGAACTTCTCCCTTCTTGTATACTGTTCTTCGCCTTGATCACCCTTGTTCTGATACCATGTAGAAATTCGCACTGTAGATCAACAGATTATGCAATATACTAAAGCAAAATACAAGATCTACTTCTACAACAAACTTTGCGGAAGCTTAATCGAATTGAGCAAGATCAATGAGAACTCATATAAGTGAGAATGAGAAATCAATCACACATAACACAAAAGTAATAACCCGGGGAAAGCCTCAGCCTAAAACCGCAATCTCTGTATTATCATACAAGTGGAAATATGTTCGAGTTACAAAAAGAATCAGCTCACAAGCTATCCTGCTCTCCTCTGCAATCAAACAATACAACTCACAGACTGAATAGACACAATATATGTCCTCCTCAAGCCCTCCAAACCTCCTATTTCCTTGTGTAGTTTCTCTTAGGGTCCAGTGATGCCACATGTGTGAATTGGCCTCATCACACTCACAAAAACTAAAGAAGTAACTGCACAATCCTTAAGGAAAGAATTCCTTCTGCATGTAAGAGATATTCACAATGCAATATTCCTGCAACTAATAGTACACTGTCCCACCATCTTATCTCAACTTGGTCTCTGTTTGAACTGACATGCATGAGTTATTTATGAGAGAATATTCAGTTATCTGAAGTATAGCAATTACATGCATGCATGCATTAACTAACTGAACTCACAATTAATTCAACAAACTGTTTGAATTAATCTAACTGGACTTGACTCGGTTAACTAAGACAACTAATTACAACTCATCCTTATCTCTTTAACGGACGGATAAATTCCTTAATCAATGGAGAAATTGTTGCATGTCCCCATATAGACTTCATGTTTGCTTTTGTACAACTAATTAACTCATGGTGAATTAATTAATTCTTTTACAAACAACTGCTAAGATCAAATTTGAATTTTACTTCTTTATTTTAGTTTAGGGACTAACTAAAATAGGAAGGTATCCCGAAATGATATTTATAGCAGTACTAAATTTAGAACTTCTATATTTAGCATTTCTTGTTGCTATTTTCAACACTCCCTCTCAACAAGAAAGGGATTATCAGTAACCCCAATCCTGTCTTTGTGGAACTCGAACTTGCATTTTGACAATGCCTTCATCAAAATATATGCATGTTGTTCCTCGGTCGAAACATATAGCAACAACATGATCCTCTTGACCACACAGTCTCGAAGATGGTGATACCGAATATCAATGTGCTTGGACCTGTCATGAAAAACTGGATTCTCAGAGAGTTTGACACAACTCTGATTATCACAGTCGATCACGGTTGGATCCATCCTCTGACCAAACAATCCCACTAGAATATTCTTCATCCAAATGGCCTCACATGTAGCCTGACTAGCAACCATGTATTCAGCCTCCGCTGAGCTAAGTGCAACTTATCTCTCTTTCTTGTTGTACCAGGAAATTGTAGTTGAACCAAGGTTGAAGATTCCTCCAGAAGTGCTCTTCTGGTCTGACGGACTCCCTACCCATTCTGCATCTGTGAAACCTTGAAGCTTCACTCCCTCTTTCCATCTGTACCACAATCTGAACTGAGATGTACCTCTGAGGTATCTCAGCACATGCTTCGCTGCCTTCCAAAACATCTTGGTAGGCTGAACCATAGCTTGACTCAGCTGGTTCACTGCAAAGCATAAGACGGGTTATGTGTTCACCAGATACATAAGTGAACCCACCATCTACAGATAAACAATAGCAGCTACTACCTCACCTGAAGTAGCATCCTCCTTCCTCCAGTTCCCAACTAGAGGAGTCTACATGGGCTTGCACTTCTCCATGTGAAAGTGCCTGAGTATCTCATTGGTATACTTGCCTTGAGACAAAGATACTTCACCATATTTTTGCCACACCTCCATGCCTAGAAAGTAGTGCATAAGACCCATGTCTTTCATTTCGATCTTTCTTACAAGACTGTATTAGCTAATCATCACCTGTCAAAATCAGATCATTGACAAAAAGAACAATGATGAATGGTTTACCTTCTACCATGATGTGGTAAAGGTTCACATCTGTTTCACTCTTGGTGAAGCCCAACAAGCTGAAATAGATTTTGATCCTGGTGTACCAAGCACGGGGTGCTTGCTTCAGCCCATATAGAGCACTCTTGAGTCTATAGACATGCGGCTCACGATCAAAGGTCTTGAAACCTTCTGGTTGCTCAATGTAGACCTCCTCCTCAATATTCCCATTGAGGAATGTTGTCTTCACATCCATTTGGTGTATCTTCCACCCCATCTGAGCTGATAGTGCCAATATTGATCTAATCGATGAGTACCTTGCTATGGGAGCAAAAGTCTCATCGTAGTCTATCCCCTCGACCTGTGAGAAACCCCGGGCAACAAACCTTGCCTCATGTTTCTAAACATTGCCATCAACTACCTACTTTACCTTGTAAAGCCATTTGGAACTAACCACTGACTTGCTTAAGGTCTTGGGACAACATCCCACACACTATTCCAAATGATAGAGTTGCACTCCTCTACAATTGCATCAACCCAGACTGGTTTTTGCACTACCTCCTCGAATGAATAAGGTTCGATATCTACACACTCCCCAACCAGGGCCATGTACCCAGTTTACCGCTTGGGTGACCTTCTCTATTTGCGCTGAGAAGATGGTTGTCCCGCATTCTCCTGCGCATCCAGCATCAACCTGTCAGCTTCCCTTGAGCATTTCTGCCCATCTCTAGAAGTCTCAGCGTGAGTGGATATCTCCACTCCCGAATCCTCTGCATACGGTTGCTCCGCATCAATCTGAGGCTCCGGGTCCTTAGGAACTGAAAGTTCCTCCTCTGCATGCAACTTGAGCTCCCTCTCAAGTGATTATCGCATGCCTTTCTCCTCATCGAACTTCAGATCCCTGTGTACCACTGTCCTCTGACTGGTAGGCAGGTACACCCTATAGTTGTGGGGTGTATCCGTGTACCCCACAAGTATTCCCAACATAGCTGTTAGATCCAACTTCTTCCGGGCATCTTTTGTCACATGACAGTAAACTGATGATCCAAAGATTCGGAAGTGACTCACATCTGGTTGCTTCCCGGAAAAGGCCTCCATAGGTGTCTTCGTTCCTAGTATATGTTGTGGGCTTCTGTTATGCAAGCATACTGCTGTATTACATGCCTCAGCCCACAAATGCAATGGTAGGCTTTGGTCATGCAACATCACTCGAGTTTCTCCCACAATCGATCTGTTCTTCCTTTCGTCCACCCCATTTTGTTGTCGATTATGGGGTGCCATCAATTCCTGTTTAATTCCTTTTGCAATGCAGAAGTATTTAAACTGTTGGGATACATACTCTCCACCATTGTTGCTACACAAGGCTTTTATTTTCTTTCCAGATTCTTTCTCTGCCAAGGATTTAAACTCACAAAACCTCAAGAAGGTCTGATCCTTCTTTTGCATAAAGTAGATCTAGCATCTACGAGAAAAATCATCAATAAAAATAACCTAGTACCTTTGTTTAGCAGTGGAGGCTATAGATAAGGGTCCACAAACATCTGAGTGAACTCGCTCCAGAATTTCTCAAGCTCTACTGTATCAATCTGGAAAGGAATATTTCGCATACTTACCCAAGGTACAACCTTTGCATGTATTTCTTTGCTCCAGTTTTCCCGTGGGTAGCCCGCTATAAATCTGCTTCATGATCTTCAAGGCTCCATGGTGCAAGTGGCCTAGTCTTCTATGCCATAGCTCACCAACATCTTGGCTCTGCACCATCTAAGATTTGGAACTCAATGCAGCACAATCATTTACCTCCACCTTGTAGAGATTCTTTACTTGAATCCCAATTCGCTTTGTCTGTCTAGTACCGATATGCCTCAAGATTACCTTTCCTTTACTAAAGTCTACATCATAGCCTTTATCTTCTAGCATAGCGACAGATACAAGAATCTTCTTCAGACCTGGTACATCTTTTACATCAGTCAGGGTGAGGGGAGCTCCATTCTCCCTCCGAAACACAACCATACCTTCACTTGAAACACAATACCTTCCATCATCACCCATCTTGATCCATATCTAGAGATCCTTCTCCTCCAAGGTACTGAAAAGATTCTTGTCACCTAACATGTGGAATGAAGCTCCACTGTCTAGGTACCACACACATCCCGCCATGGATGAAACCATGCATGCAATAAGAGAGAAATCCATCTCAAACTATGAGGCGAGTGCCTCACCATCATATCCCTTTGAGGATCCTTTCTTGGATTTTTTCTGTGCACAATTTGTAGCATAATGGCCCACTTCATGATAATGAAAGAATTACACTTTCAATTTTTCAAACTTCTTCCCATCATGGGAAGAACCAGATTTGGGATGGGACACCTTCCCTTTCCCTTTCCTCACCTTACTTGCTAAGGCTATATTTTCCTCATCATCTGGCTTCAATGAGGATACATCTCTGGTGCTTCTTCTCATTTCCTCTTGCATGAGATCCGACCAAATTCGTTCCCAATCTGGCGATTTCTTCCATTAAACGAGTCTTGGTAGCTATGCCAGCTCTTAGGAAGACCGAGGAGTGCAAGACTCACTATGTCATCATCAGCGGTCGTGATCCCTACACTTCCAAGCTCATCCCTGCAGTTGGTGAGCTTGTTCAGAGATGTAGAGATCCTGACGCCCTTTTCACACTTGATTTTCCAAAGCTTGTCTTTCAGTGCCAACTTCCTATGATCGTTGTTGTTCTCATATAGATCTTTCAATGTTTTCCACATCGAAAACGGTGTCTCCTTCCCATGGAGGCTCGAGACAATGTGGTATCGAACTCCCTCCAGGAGGATTCTCCTTGCTCTAGCCACACATTTCTTCCATTCCGCCAATTCAGTAGCATCAGTTGGCTTGGGGACTTCTTTATCAATGAAGTCCTTTAGACCGTTATCCTCTAATACTGCTTCCATGTGATCCTTCCAAGCTATATAATTCGAACTGCCATCAAGAGCATATTCGTGTCTTAAACCGTTGAACGCCATTGGTGAAATTGAGATGTGATAAGAACCTGATTTCTATATTCAGGAACCATAAAATTTGGAATTCTCCCTTCTTGTATATTTTTCTTTGCCTTGATCACCCTTGTTCTGATACCATGTAGAAATTCCCACTGTAAATCAACAGATTATGCAATATACTAAAGCAAAATACAAGATCTACTTCTACAACAAACTTTGCGGAAGCTTAATAGAATTGAGCAAGATCAATGAGAACTCATATAAGTGAGAATGAGAAATCAATCACACATAACACAAAAGAAATAACCCGGTGAAAGCCTCAGCCTAAAACCCCAATCTCTATATTATCATACAAGTGGAAATATGTTCGAGTTACAAAAAGAATCAGCTCACAAGTTATCTTACTCTTTCTGGAATCAAACAATACAACTCATAGACTCAATAGACACAGTATATGTCCTCCTCAAGCCCTCCAATCCTACTATTTCCTTGCGCAGTTTTTCTTGGGGTCCAGTGATGCCACATGTATGAATTGGCCTCATCACACTCACAAAAACTAAAGAAGTAACTGCATAATCCTCAAGGAAAGAATTCCTTCTGCATGCAAGAGATATTCATAATGGAATATTCTTGTAACTGATAGTACAATGTCCCTCCATCTGATCTCAACTTGGTCTATGTCTGAACTGACATGCATGAGTTATTTATGAGAGAATATTCAGTTATCTGAAGTGCAACAGTTACATGCATGCATGCATTAACTAACTGAACTCACAATTAATTCAACAAACTGTTTGAATTAATCTAACTGGACTTGACTCAGTTAACTAAGCAAACTAATTACAACTCATCCTTATCTCTTTAATTGATGGATAAATTCCTCAATCAATGGAGAAATTGTTGCATGTCCCCACATAGACTTCATGTTTGATTTTCTACAACTAATTAACTTATGGTGAATTAATTAATTATTTTACAAACAACCGCTAAGATCAAGTTCGAATTTTACTTCTCTATTTTAGTTTAGGGACTGACTAAAATAGGAAGTTATCCTGAAATGCTATTTACAACAGTACTAAATTTAGCACTTCTATATTTAGCATTTCTTGTTGCTATTTTCAACATTTCTCTCAAAGACTCCATTTTGCTAAGGTGTATGTGGTACTATAAATTGTTGCACAATACCATTTTGCTTGCAGTATTTGATGAAAGTTCCTGAGGTGTACTTGCCACCTTTATTTGATCGAAGGATTTAATGGTCCTTCCTATTTTTTTTCAACCATATACTTGAATTTTGTAAAGTATTCAAACACATCACTTTTATTTCTTATATAAGTACACCCAAGTATATTTAGTGTTATCATCAATAAACAAAAGAAAGTAATATGCTCCACCAAGTGACTTTATATGCATGGGAACACATAAGTTAGTATGCACTAATTTAAGAATTTCCCATTTTCTTTTATTTTCATGCACAAGAAATTATTCCCTATGTTGTTTTCCTAGTGCACAACATTCACATTCAAAGTGTTCACCCTTAATATTTGGAAGGCCTTCTATCATCATTTTATTTTGTAGTAACATTAGTATATTATGATTTAAGTGTCCAGGCATTTGATGCCAAATATCTATATTTGTCATGCTTGTTGATGTCATTGCTTGATGACCATTCTTCTTTAAGTCCAACTTATATAATCCTTCAACTCTCATTCCTTTTGCAACAACCTTGTAGTTGTCCTGCTTATCCTTTACCAAACAATGTGATTTCACAAATTCATCTTTTAAATGTTGATCTGTAATAGCAGAGACTGAAATCAAGTTCTTATTTAGTATTGGAACATAGACCAAATTTCGAATTTGTTTTTCAATCCATTAGGTATAGTAACACTTATATCACCTTATCTTTTAATTTCATGTGATCTATTATCTTCTAAATAGATATGTGCACCATTATTGACTTCATGATACATATCAAACCAATCTTTTTTGCATGACATGTGGACAGATGCACTAGAATCTATGAACCAGGCATTATCATCATCAATTTCTATTGATAAAGCAACATTGGACACAAACAATTTAAGATTGCTAAAATCATAATTGATTGCCTCATCTCTATCAACATAATTTCTTGTATGCCTTTGTTTAAATTGATCAAACCTTCTTTTCATGTAATTATTAGTAAACTGACTAGGTTTTCCACAGTAATAACACACATCATCTCTACTTGATTTGGCATTTGACCTTAATGAAGGTGTACCTTGAAATGATGTTAATTGTGGATTTTTACCTTTAGTTTCCTCCCTTTAAAGGATTTCTTCCCTTTAGCCATCAATGCTAAATCCGAATTGGGATATTTCATATTAAGGATTCTTCTTCCCTCTTCTTCCTGCATAAGGATATCTGCCAACTCATCAAACATAGCAGCCTTATCTCTAGTTGCAAGACTAGTGATAAACATGTGATATTCATCAAGAATTCCATTTAATGTGACTGTAACCAAATTGGTACTAGATATTGTTTCACCAATTTCACTCAATTTGTCTTTTAGATCCTTAATTTTGGAAATAAAATTACTGACAGTTTCATTTTCTTCCATCTTAATCAAAAGAAGCTTACTCTTTAAATACAATATTTAGTTTGTATTCTTCATCTCATACAAACCTTTGAGAGTGTTCCATGTCTCCTTGGATGTTTTTCACTCTTTGATGTGTGGAATAATGTTGTCCTTAACGGACATTCACAAAATCACCTGTGCTTTATTTTTCCGTTGCTCCCAATCTTGAATTGCAAAAAATGTGGAGTAGGGGCTTTGGCTTGACTTCATCCCCAGACACAATCATCCATATATTGTAGCATTCCATCAAATTTTGCACCTTAAGCTTCCAATTTGCATAATTTTCACCATCTAGCTTATTAGAGTAAGATAAATAAGATTTCACCACATTAGCCGTGGTACTAAACTTATGAATCATCAAGTACCAATCACCAAATACCAATTTTCACAACTTCAATGTCTAATTTACTTACTCCTTAATCACAAATAATAAAAACCTTTTCTTAAATAATTTATTATTGAATTAAAAGTTTAAACTAACAATTTTCAACAAGATCAATCCCACTTACTTAAGGAGCACTCATATTCACAGCAAAAACAAAAAACATGTCTAAAAAATAATTAGATATTCCCAACCACAAAATCTAATATCAAAATATAAAAAAGGATGCCTTGTTCACTAGTCTAGAGATATTATAGCGAGCATTAGCCAAAGCTTGCCCCACTTTTGTTCATGCACAAAACACAAGAAAAGATAATTCACAACCAAAATAAAATGTTTCAAAAACTATTCAATATTCTCCACCACAAAATCTGATACCAGACGATAAGAAATATATCTTATTCACCAACAAATAAAAGCTTTCCCCATGATCCATATGGATCTCATAAGTCAAGTCGAAGTTTTCTATATGACCAAGATGGTCCTAGGTAGCGAAATTGTTCTCGACTTATGCAGAAATTAAGCGTCCCAATTGCTTGTGAAATCAACATTAAGTCGAAGAACTCGACTTGTTGATTCTAGTGGTATCTTCGGATTCTCATTTGATGGATCTCATAAGTCAAGTCGAAGTTTTCTATATGACCAAGATGGTCCTAGGTAGCGAAATTGTTCTCGACTTATGCAGAAATTAACCGTCCCAATTGCTTGTGAAATCAACATTAAGTCGAAGAACTCGATTTGTTGATTCTAGTGGTATCTTTGGATTCTCATTTGGCCTCGGTACAGGGAAGAAAATGTTTGTTCAAGTTTTTACTGTAATCAGGTAAAATTCAAAGTTACCTTAGAACAAAGTCAAATCCGCTAGGTAATTCATTTACCAAATTATTATTGGTTGATATGTTTTACTTGAGCCAAAAAATAGAGCGTGGGTCAATGAATGGCTACCACATGACCTCTCCATAGCATTTTAAAAGTTATTTATGAGTGTAGGGCTCTAAGGGGATCTAACTTGCAACCTCAACCCTCTCATACAAACACCTTTGCCAAGAAACTAGCTACATGTTCCTTGTAAAAGAAGGATACAATGTTGATGCTAAGAGAGGTAAGGTTAAAAATTATAGGAAAATAATTGGCGTGATGGTAAATCGAACTATGGAAAAACATAGGTTATGGGAATTACATTGTTTAATGTGTAAACCTATGTTATATCAACTGTGGTAAATCCAATGTCGAAGATATAGGTTGCAAGCCCATAAGAAAATAAAATGGTAGAGTTTTTAAACGTGACATCCAAGCATAGATACAAGCCAACAGAGTTTTGGATCACTTGGTATGATAGCACAAAAATAGTCAGACTATGTGGCATCGAAAGTGCAGTGAAGGTGGCATGTAAGTGCAGAAGGCACAATGTGGCATGGCAGCACAGAGTTGTCACACCGGAAGTGCGGTGTATGTGGCATGTTAGTGCAGAAGGCACATAATCAACATAGTAAACACCTCAAGAATGGGTATTAATTGATACGGGTTATACGGATGGCACCAGGTTAATAGAAAACGAAACCACAACGTAGAGTTGGCACCACTATGTGGTAGTCTAGCATTGCAGAGGAGTACGCAATCTAGGCTATTTACATAGTCGAGTTGTTATAACTAACAACTAGACAATGCCACGGGTCATGTAAGGCGGTGTGATGTGCAATAGCACAAAACTGATGGGAGCAAGGTTCGATCTAGTGACTCGACATAGCTATGGTGGCACGGTGAGATTAGATTGCATAGGTGGCATGGCTACATCACCTGCCAAAGTCTCAATGGACCATAATCTAGCTTGCTTTAATGTTTTGATATGGTAAATGTGATACCCAAAGTTTTTGCAATGATAGCCAACGAAAATGCGCCACCCTAAGCCATAAACCCATTTTGTTAAGTTTTCTATGTGAAGACATAAGCATTAGAAACTTAGGATTAAGTTTAAAGACAGTGGTCCAATGTTTTCATTGCATTTGGCTTGTCAATAACAACGTTATCTCGAATTTATTCGAATAGCCAAAGTTATAAGGTTGTTTAAAACAAAATAAAAAATTAGCACTGGAATTTAATATAAAAGGAGGTAGTAGTACCATCCTAAGGATACATGATTCAGAAGATAGATCCATGACGCGAAAGGTGAGCTTTTCAGCGAAGTCTTTTCAGAGGAAGTCTAACAAGCCAGAGTGTTGTCGAAGTGCAGTTTAAAGCAGCAAGAGGTGTAAAGCCACTGCATCATACATCTTGAGGTTTTGGTCAAGTTAGGTTTTAGATTTCCGAAAGCATTTGAAGATGATTTGAGCACTTGAAGAACCAAAACGGGGGTTTTGGCACATTCCATATTCAATGACAACATTTGTTCATCAACAATAGTAGCCAATTCTTCTAAAATTTGTACTTGAATTGTGTCTCACTTAGACAAGTAGAGACAAGGTAAAAATCAATGTATTGTTGAAACTTCAATACTTGATTTCAGTAGAGGTCAGAGTCAAAGTTGTAAGAATCTCTATTTTGTTGTAATTGACAAGTCGGTTGTAGGTTGTCAAGTAATTTTGTGAGAGTTCTTTGAAGGAGAACATTTCCAGTATGAAGGAAATAGCCGGAATTGAAACAACTATATTTTTGTACCTCTTTCTATTGATTGAAATACGAGCGACCTAGCCTTTTAGAGAAGGGCCCAGAGATGTATCCCAGGAGGGGTGAACTCTGTCAACAATCTTTGTGTCTTTCTTTTGGGCGTTGCATGCTTACAGTTGTTGAATCATTTATGGTTAATTTGCTCAACTAAATTAAAATATTTTTTAAGAAAGACCCATTTAAAACTTGCCCAGTGTTAGGTATCGATCTAATTCCGCAATTCCATATCACCCTACTTGCTTGGTTTGGGGCTACGACAACTCCTTCTTAGGAATCTTCAACTCGACTTCCTTGGTAGAAAAAATATTTCTCCAGTGAGCCTCACAAACTATTTTTACAATGTTGTATCCCTGATCATCCTCTGCAGAAGAAAACTTCTCCATGTAGACTACACATTCATAACAACTTTACTTGCAACAAAACTCTCACACACAACGATGTAGCAATCTCTACCTTCGTCCAGTGCACCCTTCACTAGAACCTTTACGCATTGCACACAGACTTCTTTGTGATATACCCTCAACGATCTCTCACATTCATCACACACATAAAAACCTCACACTTTCAAATCTCAACCTTGCTCTAGTACCAAATCAAAGTTTCACACCGAAAACTTGATCATTGCATTGCCAATGAATGTTATTTATACAAAGAGATGAAGGTTCTGGATTGTCGGTGATAATAGCTTATTAGAGAAGCTAAAAAAAATATCTAGAATCCATGGGCTATATACTGAATACATTTAATGCAGTTGGTAAAGGTTGGATGGAATTATTGTCTTCCAACATTACAATCTTGCTCCCATGCACTGCCTCCCTGCTGCCTATGATGATTTACTTACTGCCCTCTCATGGCTCCACTCCAAAGCAACAAAGAGAAATAACAACAATGGAAAATATGGGGATCCATGGCTTTACTCCCATAGTGACTTCTCCAGAGTGTCTCTTGCAGGGGACAGCTCCGACAAAAACATCATGCATCATATCATTGTGAACAACCACACCTAGAATCATATTTATTTTTTTTTGCGAGTGTGAAGCTCCACATTCCACGTGATGAAAACCTCATTATGTGGAGTGCGGATTACTCTACCATGTAGGCTTCACTGGGGGAGCAATACCATAACACGTGCATTCATATTGGGGGATATATATTGCGGAAAAATGACATAATATACTGAGTATATAATAGGGGGAAAGGGTTTTTATATTGGAACATATAAAAAATGGAGCTAAGAGTTAATGAAAAAATACAAAGGGGTATAAAAATTGTTAATGAAAAATGGATACATATAATATCTAGTGAAAGTAGGGGTTTTCTAAATTGAGGAGGTGTATTGGGCTCATATTGTAGGGGGTTAAACAATGTGATTTCTAGAGGTATTTTCCAATATGTAGTCAAATTAAGGGTATTGTTTAGTATGCCACAAACACACATGATATGTCAGAGGCTCATTGGGTGAAGCGCCCGTGCACTATGCACTCAAGTTTTTGTGTAAGCCAGGAGAATCTCAGACACTCTTGCATCCACTTGAAGCATTTAATTTAGCAGAGTAGATGAAAATGATATTTTAGTTCAGTTAAAAGAAAAATTATTTATACTAATTTTAGTTTAGTTAAGAGAAAAATTGTTTATGTTGCATGAATGCAAGTGCAGAGCTCCACATTCCGCACAATGAAATTTTCAACATGCAGAGTGCAGAGCTCTGCATTTGCAACAAAAAACTTCAAAACTTATCAAAGCTCCACACTTCACACAACGAGATTTAAATTGTGTAGAGTGCGGAGCTATGCACTTGCAAACAAAAACCACAAAAAAATACCAAATTTAAACGAAAAATACACAAACCTCCCAGAATCAAACTACTTCGCTTATCCATTTTTGTGAACTCAACCAATAAAAAAGTGAATTTTTTAGAATATATGATCTACTCACATTATTAGAATTTGTGTTCGAATAGACATGGATGTAGCTTTTCCCCATATCCAAACTCAATGTCTATGTAAGCTGAGAACATCGCGAGCACTCTTTTTTTTTTCAAAAAGAAAAAGCATCATTGTATTATATTGAGACAATATAAAAGATCGAGATATGGCGCAAATAGATGTCGGAAGACCTTGATTTTGAGACACTGTGGCCAAAAACAAAAAAAGGGGAGGATGCAACACTAGGACTTCACGGGAGGTCACCCATCCCAGAACTACTCTAACCCAAGTACACTTAACTGCAGAATTTCAATGAGATCCGATGCATTAACGTTGGTATAATCGCACCCAAACATCACGAGCATTCTTGCATCCACCGAAAGCATTTAATTCGATAGGGCAGATGGCAATTATATTGTATTGCTACATAGAAATTTTATTTTCATTCTACCTAATTTAGTTTGATTTTTTCGTTCTAGTGTGGTATTCAACATTTCATGTTCCCGGACATAAGATTCATAGCAGCCCAATTTTCTATAATTGTCTTAGCCCAATAAAAATTGTGTTTTTTGACACCACTTTGTTTAACTTTATCCATTGTTATACCCGTTTTAGATATTTTTAAATTTCACTTTTAAGACTATGGTTCATCCTTGCAGAAAGATGGGCATTGCTTTCCAGCAGTGCTGGTATATGTTATTATTTGGTGATTTATGTATCTTTCTGATGAGAATTGAATTGAATAATTTTAATGATGTCAACTATCTAAGGAACCAGATATCCACCCAAAAAAACCATCACACACTCAAGTTTCTCTCTATAACAACAACACTCTTGACATAAATCATGATCAAAAAGTTTGTCGTCTTGTGGAAAGTTTGTCGTCTTGTGGAAATGGCAGGAAGCGGGGCTTGTAGGAAAGACAAATGGATTCAATATTTGTCTACCACTTGAAACTGCTAATTTTCAATTACGTTGTATATGTGGCAGGTCTTTTACCCGACACATGTCAGAGACTTGAGAAATCAAAAAATAACCTTCCGTTTTGTCGATGGAAAATCTTGGCCATCCTTGTCATCGTCCAAAGCAAATTAAAGACAAGTGTGAGTGATTCGTAGGCAAAGCATACTTGTATGTGTAAATTCCATCTCGAACGTCGTCTGTTTGAATCCATCCCTCAGATTTCGTGGGTAAACCGTATTTGGCCTGCTGCCAGTCCTAGTTCATTTCGTGGAACTTTACGGGGTTGCCTTCCAAGAGATATCATTTTAAAAGTAGTAGTCTATAATACAAACTTTTGGAGTTGATATGACAGGTTTATGGATGAAGATGAATGTGGAATATTATTACGGTTTCTTGATTTTTCAGCAACTTTGACTTATCCCCTACATGCATTCAATGTCAGCTCGATGCCGAAAATTTGAAATTTCAAATGTTATCTTCCCACCTTAAAGTTAAAGGGTTGCGGGTTGTGTTTTTCTTGCATCACCGCCATCCAATCCTCATCTTCCTCCCAAAAAAGAGTTTTCTCGCCATGGTTAAGGGTCGCCCACAGAATGCTGTTGTAGCCCACCCCAAACACTAGCATGTTGTTGGGGCTCTGCCTCCCCAACGCTCTAACCGTTATTTTTATTTTTATCGTAGCTTGTTGCGAGGTCACATTGTTGGCATCATAGTGGAGCAGGGATTGGGCCACTGCCCTAGGAAGCTTTTCGCTGGTAGGATAGATTTCGGCCAATAGGTCCTCGAATTGGATGTGGGATTCAAAATTGTGATGGTATAGGGCCATTTTGAATCCGAGGCACTTTATATTCTCTTTTGATACTCCGAAGATCCAACACAAGTGCCATATCATTCTTCCTTGCAGTCGACTCCTCTCAGGCCCATTAACGGGGTGTCTGTTCTCTTTTTATTTACAGTATCGTTCAATTTTCAAACAACAGTGGTGGGATATTAGGAAATCCAACATTCAGGCATCAGTTTGAATAAATATTCGTTGAATGCAAGATATAAGAAATTTGTCGAACAATTGTAATTATTCAGGCTATTTATATGTTTTTTGTGTTGGAATGTGTGTTGATATTTATTTTTATTGGGATGGTCTCAATCTTGCTTTCAGACTGATTTTCTAAATTTCGATTTGGTTCTTAGAGAAGGATCTCCGCGTATAATTTTGGGTTTGCTTCCCCTAGCGTGTTGGTCAACCCTGTTCTGGAATATTCTAAATGTATTCTTACGATGTGAGGGAAGATATTTGAATTATTATCATGTGGAAGGCGTTGGGTTATCTGTATCAAATATACTAAACTTCCTTATAAACTCTTGCATTGAATATTACCGTGGGCCACAGGTTTACGTGGAGATAGGGATTTGTTAGAGATTATTACTTCACTATTATTTTGAAACATGGTGTTTGATTATCCTTCTAAAAAGAAATCTTAATGAGAGTCCTCTCAGTGAGAATTAATATTATGATCCATTTTTGTTTTTCTTTCCACGTTGTTGTTGGTGTAAGCCATATGGCAATGGTCATCATTGTGGTTGTTGATTCTAGTTGCTTGCAATGGCATAGTGTTGCTTTACTTGCAATGGCATAGTGTTCATCGACGGAATAAATAAGATGAACAAAGTTTAGAATGGTAAGGATTTAGTAAAATTAGATTAAATAATAACAATGAAACCCATAAAAACGACTAAATCTAAAGCATATTGAAAGTCATGAATGCCATAAGGGAAAAAATGATCTAATTTTCTTTTGTCCACGATGTTTCTATGAATGGATGGCCATCTCAATTCATCCATTTGTAGTAAGGTATGGTTCGCATTGAATTTCAAGTCAATTTTTGTGGAAATGAGTGGTAATAAGTCCTTAATGGCGGTGAGCTTTAATGGAAAAATGTTCAAAAGATATATGAGTGATGAAAGCATGAACTACGACATTAATCGAACACCATGATAGATGCATCATACAATGAACCATGATAGCATCAGAGAATGCGTGATAATATCATGACACGATGATAAGAATGTGTTGCTAAGATCAAATGAGTTCAAATTTATGTTTGTGATGAGAAAAGCAATTATCATTACATGGGATTGACACCTTTGATAATGCTTGATCTAAACTTAATCAAGAACACGACAAATTATAGATATAACTATGAATACAGAGATGCAACATAAATAATACTTTATTTCATTAATATCAAATACTAAAATAAGCTTACAAACATACTGGAAATAAACTAGCTCGAGCGATGGTAGCTTATCTCTGAGAAGAGATGTGGTGGCTACATGCCTCTTAAATGTGTTACAATGAGGCTCGAAAGCCTATTTATTATTGAGAAATAATGGAAAAACCTAAGCATCCAAAAACCTAACCCTAGGAGATAAAGCGCCAAAACTATGGGCCTCATTTGGGTAAATTGGTACATCAACTTCCCGGGGTCGTAACTTTGGCATGCGATCTTCGTTTGTCATGCACAATATCTCGTTAGAAATATCTATTGGAGGTCTACAACTTTTAAATGATAAACATGAGTTAAAAACTTCAAAACTCATGTTTGCCCCAGTTTTATCAAAAAACGTTGTTTAGGGCCTCAAAACGGCTCCAGAAGTTCAAGGCCCGAAAAAAATGCTAAAAATAGTAAATTGTGCTACAATTAAGGAAACTGGAAAACTGAAAGAAACAGTGGTGGGGGTCCAAGTGGAATAGGTGGGTGGCCACCAACATCCACTTGGATCATTCCTCCCCTTTTAGGAATCAATGGTCCCCATTGCGTTGAATGCCTCCATGAGATAGGGAAACATCTACTGAACTTGGCCCCTGGTGAGCCACTTGCCTTGGTCGAGGAGTTGGCCATATTTGACAATCCGATATAGTAGGATCTTCAGTTGGCAAGTGTTCTTGATCTCTGTGTCCATAATCCAATGAGTTGTGGCATGTTCCATGTATTATGGGTTTAACTATATTGGTGTCAGTTGTTCTGCAATGTATGATGTGTCTAGTAATGGTGGGAAGTAAGGTCGAAGGCAGTCCACATTGAACACTAGGTGCAGGACAAGGAATGGGGGAATTTTGAACTCAAAAGGATTATCTTCCACAACCTTGGTAATGGTGTAAGGACCATATCGAAGTGGTATAAGCTTCCAATGGGCTTTGGTAAGGTGTTTTTTCTTAAATACAACCAAACTTTGTCGCCCACCTGAAACTTGTGTGGCACCCGATGTTGATCATGTCATTGCTTGTACTTGCCATTTGACTCCTCTAAGATGTTGTGAACCTACTAGCGGATGTGTTGGATGAGTTCAATAAATATTATCACTTTATCAACCTCAGAAAATACATGTTGTATTCTTTCTATGTAGTCGCATGAGGCATGGCAACACCAATCAGACATAATGGTTGAAATCCTAGACCCACTTGAAATGGACTGCGACTAGTCGAGCTATGGAAAGCTCTATTATAACTGTGTTGCACATAAGGAAGACTCTCATCCTAGGTTCACGCATGTTTGGAGTTGAACAAGGGGATTATGTGTACTATCATCTTATTGATGACCTTCATTTGGCCATCAGTCTGGGGATGGAAGGCAGTCAACTTAATGAGCTTGGTGTCCAATAATGTCTAGAGGCTTGACGAGAATGTGCTTAGGAACCTTCTATCCCAATTTTATATAATGGTCTGCAAGATCCCAAAATGTACCCACACTTGTTCAAAGAAGAGTTTGGTAGTGTCATCTGTTGTGATACTCTTCTTGTAGGTCGCCAATATGGCCATCTTAGAAAATCTATCCACGACCACAAATACATATACATTACCATGCTTGGTAGAAGGGAGGCCATACATACATTCCATGGAGATGGATTCCCATGGTTGGTTGGGAGTAGGCAGAGGAGTGTACATGCCTTGCTTCTTGATGGTTGGCTTGGCGATGACGTAGGTAGTGCAATATCAAATATATTTCCCAACATCCAATCAAAGTTTTGGACAATAAAAGTATTTTTGTAGTAAACCACAATTTTCTCCACACAAAACTGTCCTACAACCCGACTATAGTGCACCTCCCAAATCAGCTTGGCGCGCTCGATTAAAGGAACACAAAGATGGCCCATGTAGCATAATAATGTGCCCTAAAGGTGGAAATCATGAACTTTATTTCCATTTACTAGCATCTAGTATGTGGAGGCGAACACTATATCATTTTTGTATAGTTGCGACCATCTAGAGGTCTCGTGGCCACAAGAGTTGAGAACAGTAATCCGTGTTGCAACTAGGGTCCGGCTGAGGCAGTGTGCAACATGATTGGTGCTACCCTTTTCGTATTTAATGCTTAAGTGGGATTATTGCAAATATGTAGACCACTTCTGAAAGCAATCATTCTGCAACTTCCCTTGTGTTTGTATAAACTGAAGAGGTTGGTGATTGGTGTGGATGACTGTCTCCTTCCCCAGAATACAATGCTTCCATTATCGGCAAGCCTGCATGATGGAATACATCTCTTTATCATAGGTGGGGTAATTCTGAATTGTATCAGAAAGTGCCTCACTATGATAGGCCATTGGATGCTCGTGTTGGGTGAGGACTACACCAATAGCATATTCGGAGGCATTTGTCTCAATTTCAAATGGTTGTTGTAGGTCTAGAAGTGTGAGTATCAGTGCAGAGCAGAGGTAGTGCTTCAACTCAACAAATGGCTTTTGTTGGGACTCGGACCAGGAAAACTGTGCTTTTTCCCCGCCCTTAGTAATATGACTCAAAGGCCAAGTGATATGGGAGAATCCCAACAAGAACCTCCGATAAAAATTTGCATGGCCCAAAAAGATGTGAAGCTTTCTTAGAGTGGTTGGGGCTGGCCAATATTGAATGACTCAGAACTTAATTAGATCCAAATGCATGCCATGCTCATCTATGTTGTAACCCAGATATTGGACCTGGCTCATGACAAAGGTACATTTCTCCATGTTGGCACATAGTTTGTGCTATCGAAGGGTCCGAACGACCCACTGAATGTGTTGCAAGTGTTCTTCCCAACTCTTACTGAAGATGAGGATGTTATCCAAATAAAAAACCATGAATTAGTTGGTGAAGGGCCGCAAGATGTCATCCAATAGTCTCATAAAAGTAGCACGGGAATTTGTCAACCTGAAGGGCATAACCAACCATTCAAAAATTCCTTCCTTGGATTTGAAGGCAATCTTCCATACATTTGTGGGTTCTATTGGAACCTGGTGTAGCCATAATTTAAATCGATCTTGCTGATATACTTGGCCCCACTTGAGTTGGTCGAAAAGGTCATCAATCCGTGGGATTGGATATCTGTTCCTAACAATGATTTTGTTTAGTGCCCGATAATCAATGCAGAGCCTCTAGGTCCCATCCTTCTTCTGTACAAGTACAATCGGGCTCCCACAAGGCGAGGAACTTGGTCGGATGTGTCCTTTTTGTAGCAACTCATGGATTTGTCGCTTGATCTCTTCATTTTCTATAATGGAGCGACGATATATCGGCCTGTTGGGTAGAGGTCCTCCGGGAGTCAAATTGATTGGATGCTTGACTTGATTGTGTAAGGGTACCCCTGTGGGTGAGGAGAAGATGTCCCTGTATTCTTACACGACCGTATCCACCTACTTCGGCTACGTGGAGGAACCCTTCCCGGGGGCCATTGATGTGGCTATTATCTTCCCCTTACTTTGAGAGCGAATAAGAAATAAAACAAATTTCCAAGTCTGGGAGATGATCTTACTGCATTTCTTAGTAGATATCAAAGAGATGGCAGTAGGCGGGCTACCTCCAATATCCTCTATAACTTATTACCCAAAGAAATAATAACAGAGCGAAGTCTAGACTCATATACAACATTTCGCTTCCACAGGTATGGTTTTCCTAATAATACATCACAAACTTTGATAAAAGCAACATCACACAATACCTCATCCATGAAGGGCTTGATGCTATAGGGAAGGCGAAACTACTAGCTGATGCGGAGATCTCGTCCTTGGTGGAGCCACCCAATGGTGTATGACTGCAGATGAATTGTAATCGGTAGGCCCAACAACCTCATGACCACTACTAAAATGATGTTATTTTGGCTTCCGTGATAGACAATGACTACAGAGGAGAACCCTTCACCCACATCTATGATTGGAAGAGGCGTTCCCCATCCTCTGGATCTTCTGGCTCAATCTTCTAGATCTTAGTGGTGGTCGCAGTGGCACTAGGCTCTGCGTCAATGATTTGCTTCCCTTTTTCATTCCCCTTGTCGTGTTTTGACTCATATTTGGAACATGCGTCTGATTCGGAAGCCTTTAGCTCAACCACCAATGACTCCTTGGCCTGACACTCACTTATGTCGTGAGTGGAACTCTTATGGAACTCAAACCACTTTCCTGTGTCCTTATTTGTTTTCGTGGTGTTTGTCTTTGCTTGCGGCTTCAACAAGTTATCCTGGGTCACCCCACCTTGGATTTGTCCTTTTCTCTATAGTTTGGGGGTGTCTTTCCCTTGCTTTGGATTTGCAGATCCAAAGTCTTGTTTTTTTGTTTAAACTTTTGCTCAATCTTGACAACGTATCAGTACGTCATGCCGAGTGAGGAGATGTCCAGGAACTCCATCTCATCCTGGATGTACCTATGTAGATAGTTGTGGTACTTGAGTACCAAATACCGCTCAGAATCCTTGATACCCAACTTCATGTGAAGGGTATGAAAAACATTGTTAAACTTTGACAAATCTTGGTCCCTTCCCTCATATACCGCGGTCCACTTTATTTATTTATCCTCATAGCTTCCGATAGGGTAGTAATGCTCCTTGATGGCATCCTAGAATGAATTCCAAGTGGGTGCGATTGAAAATAGTGAGGGTGTACTTTCGTCCTTCTTCTCACAACAGGTTTCCCACCAGCCCTTGATGTAGGGGGTGGCTTTGAGAAGTGCAGAAGTAATATTTTCCCAACTGGAAAAATCATGAATAGAAAATATCCTTCTAGTAGATTTAACCATTTATCTATGGAGTCCACATCTATCCGACCTTCAAATATGGGGATGTCAATGTTAACTTGTACCTTGAAGTGTGTGGCGCTTCCAAAGTGGTTGTTGGAAGGAGATGTATTGCCTTTGGGTAGCCGCTGAAGGATCTGGGCAAAGTTGTCCATCATCATGTTCTTTTGTCACTCAAGGGCTTCTTCGAGCAAGATTTTGAAAGGATCTCCTACTCCGCCATCTTTCTTCTCTTCCGTGATGGAAGGTTGTCGGGGTTTACGAGCTTAGCCTTGCAAAGGTTCGACCAATTCGAGCCCTAACTCCTTATATCACGACGTCATTGGGAACATGCAAGGAAAAATCGAGAAAGAGAAGACCACTCTAATACCACTGATCTGAACTTAAATAGAAACACAACAAATTATAGATATAACCATAAATACAAAGATGTAGGAGAAATAACACTTCATTTCATTAATATCAAATACATAAATAAGCTTACAAACAAAATGGAAATCAACTAGCTCGGGAAATGGTAGCTTATCTCTGAGAAGAGATGTGGCATCTACATGCCTTTGAATTATGTTACAATGAAGCTCGAAGGCCTATTTATTATTGAGAAACAATGGAAAACCCTAAGCATCCAAAAATCTAACCCTAGGAGATGAAGCGCCAAAACTATGGGCCATGTTTGGGTAAATTGGTACATCAACTTCTCGGGGCCGTAACTTTGACATACTATCTTCGTTTGACGAGCACAATACCTTGTTAGAAATATCTATCCAAGGACTACAACTTTTCAATGGCAACTCATATTTTTTTCGGTTTTCCCAAAAAACGTCGTTCAGGGCCTCAAAATGGCTCTAGAAGTTCATGGCTCGAAAAACTACCAAAAATAGTAAATTGTGATATAATTAAAGAAACTGAAAAACTTAAAGAGACAGTGGTGGGGGTCCAAGCGGAATAGTCGGGTGGCCATAAACATCCACCTAGATCAATGCTTCATAAGATAATATCAAAATATATCCATATCCACTAGTTTTCATGCATGGAGAATTACCAAACCATTTCCATAATTTTCAGTTTTATTTAGTAATTGTTGACCAAATATTGCTTTGATTTTATTATTATTTCCCATATATAAAAATTAGAGAATGCAAGTTTGTTTATATATATATATATTATCTTTTAAATTTTATTGAAGAATAATGTCAAAGTTTTATTATAATTTTATTTAAAATTTTGGTCTTCCAATAGATATTTTTCAAAATTTCACATTTTTCCAAAATCTTTACATAATAATTTGAACAATTTTCTTCATGTTCTGAATCCATACCAAAGGTTATCAAGAGACATAACAATTGAATCATGTTATCTCTTCATCCAAAGGTTAATCAAAGACATAGCTATTAATTTATCTTTTATCATAATGTTTTTAATGTTAGGCACTTAATTATAGAATTTTCATGGGATCATGTACATTAATGATGGTATGGTCACACTCATTCAATATGGTCTCTCTCAATGAAAAAAAAGAAGACATGGAGATGGTCTTTGATCTACTTATGTGTGAGGAAGACATTGGGATAGGCTTTGACTCACTAATTTGTGCATAGATCACGAAACCATTTAGTATGGTCTCTATCATGGGGGTGGGTTTGGTCTCTCTCATGGGGATTGACTTTGATCCACATACGTGTGCATCGGAAACAAAACCATTTAACATGGTCTCTCTCATGGGGGTGGGCTTTGACCCACTTATGTGTGCATAGATCACAACACTATTTCATATGATCTCTCTCTATGCATCCACACTATTTAATATGGTCCCCCTCAGTGCAACAACACCATTTAATGTGATGTCTCTCATGGGGTTGGACTTCGATCTACTTATGTATACACAGGTCAAGAAACCATTTACTATAGTCTCTTTCTGATGCAGGCCTAGGTGTTTAACTTCAAAGATGTATATTCTCGGTCAAGTTTAGATCAGACCCCCAAATCCAATATAGAACCACCATAGCGAATAATTCATAATATAAGCCAATGAAGGGAGGAATTCCTTTGAAAAAACACTAAGTTCAAGTGTGTGTGTATATATATATATACATATATATATAAACCATCAATGCAAGGTCAAGACATGTATAAAGACATGGACCAAATACGAAATTAGCCCCCCCCTCCCCCCCAAAGAGGAATACTCCAAGGTCCCAATCTATGTGGTGTTCCCCTTTTCATCATAATGTATTAAGGCTTCTTCACATAGCCTGCTACTATAATGGTTCTAAACTAAAGACAACAACTACGAGAGCACTCCCCCTAATATCTTGGTACTAGTTGATAGTCTCCAACTCCAATTGAAATAAGAAACACACTTCATCACTCAACTTTGGGCACCTAAGATACCCAATCAATGCCACATAATAATTCCAAGAATCTCCCTTGATATGATCATCTCATTCAAGCACTTAAATTATCATCAATGCATACATGCCAAAGCATCAAGTTGACATCAATGTCAATACACCAAAGCATTTGCGGACCTCGAAATGCCAACAAGAAATCATAACTAAAGTGTTAAACTTCATTATGATATTCTACATTGATATACTTTTCTAATGGTGCAATAAACATGTTAATCAAATTTCATATACAAAATTTATGCCTCCCGAAAGTTGCATGATTCACCAGCATAATTCTAAAGTCATGTCAAGAGTGATTATCTAAGGAAAATGGGTTAGCCACATGGAGACTATGAAGAAGACTCTATAAGGGTTAAATTTGTAACTTTAGTTGAGAGTTGAAGGATTCAAACTTAATTCCTAATTGGCTATTGGTTCATGCCATTATCAGACCACTAGGAGGAAAAAGGGGTTACATTATATTCACATGCAATTTGTTCCTTGTAGAAAAGGGTTGTTAAGAGTTCATAGAGAGAGATTAAAGTAGAAGGGGTTTTTATTTTGTCACATCACATGGGCAATATATTATTTTTTCACATCACATGGTCCATATATCTTAGATAAATGCATAGAAAGTACCTTACCCTTTGTATATAAACTTATACTTTCTATCTTTATATATTGGAAATACTAATAAAATCAAAACAAGAGCTGATCAACAATAACTAGATACAACTTAAAATTATGGAAATGGTTTGAATCACCAAGTCATGATAACATGAGGGGAATTGTTTAAAATACCAAGTAATAGGAAATTCCAAAAATAATCATAACGTCGAACTAAAACTTATGAAGAGAAAAACGTTACATGGAAATTCTCCATGCATGAAAACCATTGGATATGGATATATTTTGATATTATCTTATGAAGCATTATAAAATGTGTTAATCCCATGTAATGATAAGGGCATTGCTCATCACAAACATAAATTTGAACTCATTTGATCTCAGCAACACATTCTTTTCTTGTTGTCATGGTGTCAGGATATTATCACACATTGTATGATGCTATCATGGTGTTTGAGGATTAATGTTGTAGTTAATACTTTCATCACTCTTCCATCTTTTGAACCTTTTTCCATTAAATCTCACCGCCATTAACGACTTACTCTTACTCATTTCTACAAAAATTGACTTGAAACTCAATGTGAACAATACCTAAAACCCATTAATGGACGAATTGAGATGCCTATCCATTCGTGGACAACACAAAATTAGGTCATTTTTTTAAGTTATGGCATTCATGAATTTCATTATGCTTTAGATTAAGTAGTTTTTATTGGTTTCATTGTTATTATTTAATATAAGTTTTACTAAATCCTTACTAGTGTAAATTTTGTTCATATTATTTCTTCCGATGAACACTATGACATTGCAAGGAGCTAGAGTCAACAACCAAACTAGAATCAACCATGAAAATGATGACCATTGCAAAATGGCCTACCCCAACAACAAAGTGGAAATACAAACAAAAATGGATCATAAAATTAATTCTCACCGAGATGATTATCATTAAAAATTCTTTTTAGAATGGATAATCAAACACCATTTTTTAGAATAATAGTTTATAACAAATCCCCATCTTCATGCAAACTTGTGCCTAGCGGTAATATTCAATGCAAGAGATTATAGAAACCACAATCTGAGATTGATTTAATGTTGCACGAAGCGGGAGCGAAGCGGAAGTGCGAAGCGGAAGCGCGGAGCGCGGAAGCGTCATTTTCCAAAAATCTAGGAAGCGAAGCGTCCGCGGAAGCGTCTG
>APFE030053866.1:815-22205 GCA_000404065.3 Pinus taeda
AGGATAGCTAACGGTTTTTGAAAATGATTCATATGAATACCTTTATAAAAATCGATCCCTAAGTAACACACATAGGGTAATAACCATTAGACACCTATTTTTGGACAACAAAGAACAAAAAAAAAATTATGGACAACTTTATGTACATAACACTGCAGTTCTAGGTGATAACAGCTGGCTCCACTTGGGATAGTGTGCTCCTGTAGTACACTAAGAACTCGTAGAACCAGTGCCTTTGTCCATTTTATTAAATTCATCCACAGCTGACAAGCATTCCTTTCAAACTTTGTGGGTCTTCTCCTCGGGCTAAAGCTTTCCTGTTCAGCTTGTCATTTATTTTCAACTGGAAACATTCATAAAACGGTTATATACAATGCTCATGAGATACTTGGTGGATTTTTACTGACTGCAATGCTTTAAGAACCTGCCATTAACAGGCCCTCCAGCATATGGTGATCCATCAACTTCCTGTAAAATATAGGTGTTATTTCCATGGAAAGCAGAAATATGATATGGCCCCTTCCATAAATTTTCAAATTTGCCATGTTTACCTTTTTCTTCAATTCTAGCTTCCCACTTCAAGACTTTGTCATTAACCTGGAATGTAACCTCTTTAATCTTCTTGTCAAATTCTCTTTTGACTCAATTCTGATTTTGTTGATGACCTTCAAACACTTCATTTCTCTTTTCCTGCAAAGCTATCAACTGATTAATCCTCCGCTGTATGGCATTTGGTTCTTCTTCTAATCCTTGGATTAGCTTCATAACCGGTACCCCAAGAGATGTTGGGAAAATAGCCTCTGCTCCATACAAAAGTTCATATGGTGATGTTCCAATAGACCTTTTTGTGCAAATGCGATCAGCCCACAAGGCATACTTCAACTTCAAGTGCCACACCTTTTTATTTTCTTGCAGCAGTTTCTTGATAATTCTCACAAGACTTTTGTTTGAACTTTCAGCTAGGCCATTTCCCTGTGGATAGTAAGCTGTGGAATGACCAAGGGAAATATGGTACTGATGACAAAAATTTATCATTCTTTTAGACTTAAAAGCCTGAGCATTGTCTATGATAAGCTTGAGTGGACAACCAAACCTTGACAAGATGTTATTTTCTAAAAAAGAAATTATCACTGAATCATTAGCTTGCCTTGGTGGTACTGCCTCTATCCACTTTGTAAAGTAATCTGTAGCTGTGAGAATCCAGCGATGCTGCCCTGATGAAGGAGGATGAATTTCCCCTATAAAATCTAGTCCCCACTGCTGGAAAGGTGCTTCAACATAAATAGGAACCAATGGCATAGGCATGAGCTTTCTTTTACCCTCAAATACTTGGCATTCATGACATGAAGCTATCCTTTTATAAATATCTCTGAACATAGTTGGCCAACAATACCCAACTCTTAAAACTTTGTTTGCAGTAGCTTTCCAATAGTGATGGCCTCCACAATCTCCCTTATGGAATTCATCAATTACCTTTTCTGCTTCTTCTTCAATGAGACAATTCAGCAAAATCCCTCCTGCATCCTTCCAAAATAAATTCTGCTCATATACAAAGTATCTAAGAGATTTGAGCTTAGTGAACCGAGCTTTAGATTTAGAAAGGTTATCAGGGGCTCTATTGTTCTGCAAAACAAATGCTACATCCCTATACCATTCTGATGTCAAAAACTTTTCATTGATTTGGACCAATTCTTCTTCATTCTCGGAAATCTCTGATATTTCTATGTTGAAATTAATATCAATGCAGTCCAATTTTGACTGAGTTAACAATTTTGCTAAGCCTTGACCCTTTACCAATTTAGTGGGCTTAATTTCAATGTCATACTCTAATAGCTTTGCTATCCATTTCCCCCTTTTTCCATCTGGGTCAGCTTGTGTAAGAATATCTTTTATAGCAGCACTTGGCACGTATGCAATGATATGAGAATGCAGCACATAGATTCTGAAATCTTTAATTGCTTTCACCATTGCATATGCTTGTTTTTCTAAGATATTATATTTCAGTTCAGCATTAGCCAATGTCTTGCTAAAGAAAGAAATGGGCTGTTCAATACCTTGATTCCCTTTTTGCAACAAGACTCCAGCTATTGTATCTTCAGAAGCAAATGTGAAAACCAGAAATTCTTTGGTGAAATCAGGGCTGATAAGGACTAGTGCTTGAGTAAGTGCTTTTTTGATTTCTTCATATGACTTCCTTGCTTCAGCTGTCCACTTAAAATCTGCTCCTTTCTTCAGCATCTTTGTAATATGTTTAACTACTTCAGCAAAGTTAGGAATGAACCTTCTAATAGAATTTACCTTACCAAGAAAAGATTGAATCTCTTTCTTGTTCCTTGGAAAATCTAGTCTTTGAATGGCGCTGACTCTATTAGGATCAATCTTAATTCCCTACTCAGAGATAATATGACCAAGCAATTTGCCAGAAGTCAAAGCAAAGATACTCTTTGTTGGGTTTAGAGAAATACCAAACCTTCTACACTTGAGCAAGATCTTCTCTAGGTGCTTTAAATGGTCCTCTTCCTTCTTTGAAAAGACTGTGATATCATCAAGATATACCGCCACTGATTTATCTTTTTCCTCAGCAAAAGCAATGTCCATAGTCCTCTGGAAAGTTGCTCCTGCATTCATGAGGCCAAAAGGCATCTTTGCATACATAAAAGTGCCCCATGGTGTAGTGAAGGCTGTCTTCTCCTGATCATCTGGATGAACAAGGATCTGATTGTATCCTGAGAAACCATCTAACATGGACATCCTTTGAGAGCCAACAATATTCTGCAACATAAGATCCATTTTAGGAAGAGGATAATTATCTTTCAGTGAAGCCTTGTTCAAATTCCTGAAGTCTATGCAAATCCTTATCTCCCCATTCTTTTTCCTGACTGGTACTAAGTTAGCAAGCCAATTCGAAAACCTGATTGGAACAATAATCTTTGCATCAAATAACTTCTTCACTTCTTTTTCAATTAGTGGCATTAGAAGAGGATTAATTCTCCTTAATTTCTGCTTAAAATGTTTTTCATTTGGTTTAATTGGGATAGTATGTTGTATGATTGAAGAATCATACTGCTTAAGATCAGCATAGCTCCATGCAAAAACATCAATAAACTTCCTCATCAATTCAACATACTTAACCTTCATATCAGCTGAAAAAAACTTTGATATTTTGACTAATTTAGGCACCACGGAGTCACCTAAATTACAGCTCTCTATTTCCTCTTCATTGGCTTGCAATCTTGGTGCTTTAAACACATCATTCTGATCAAATAATTTCTCAAGTGGAATAATCCCCTTTGGAATTAGATTATTCAGCAGCTGCAACACCTCAGACTTTTCCTTTGTCTCTGCTAACATATTCTGTTGATCAATTTGACTATGCTCAAACTCTTCTTTCAATTCAAGGAAATTTTTTACCTGCTGATCATCTTCAAAGACCTTCCAGTTTAGTATATTATCTGGGATGACTGGCCTATGGCGAACCTTTACTTCATAGCTATCAGAATCTTGTTTAGGAATAACAAATAGACTAGCTGCCACAGCAAGAGAATCTGCCACAAAATTTTGATCTCTGTTTTTTATACTGAAGGTATATGATTGAAACTTTTCCAACAATTCTAACACCAGGTTTCTATAGGCTCTCATCCTTGCATCCTTTGTTTGATAAGCACCTTGAACTTGCTTTATGATTAATTCAGAATCTCCATAGACAGCAATATTTTTTGCCTTCAATTCTATCAAAGTTTCTAAGCCTAACACCAGAGACTCATACTCGGCCATGTTATTGGTACAATCAAAATTAAGTTTGTATGACAGAAACTTACTTTCCTTAGTTGGACTCATGATCCAAATCCCAGTTCCTGCGCCTTCTTTTCTTGCTGCTCCATCAAAGTATAAAGACCAGCAACCAATGATGTCTCTTTCATTACTTAGCTGCTCCCTCGGACATTGATTTTCTGTATGTTCTTCTTGTGATTCTTTTCCTACTGATTCATTAAACAGAATAGCTGATCCAAGGCCTGTATCACAAGAATAAATAGAAAAATTTTGTGGTTTGTCCTTGTTGCTTACCATATATGCCAACCTTGTCTCACGATATAGCCTTCTTTGTTCACCAAACACTGGAATGGTAGCATATGTTAAATCCATTTGAATGGTACCCCTGATTTTTTCAGCCCATGACCTTGAAAGTAGCATCCCAAATTTAGGTGGAACATCTGCAACAACAATGTCCATGACAGTTGTCTTTGCTGGGATTTGAGTGAGTGTCACAACCACATCCTTTATCAGCCCAATACAATGAACTCTTTTTGAATCAAAAGAGAATAAGTCCTTGTATGGTCTAGTTATTTCTAATCCCAACCTTTCCATAATTACCTTAGGCATGAGGTTATGGGATGCCCCTGAATCCAGCATAGCATTATGAAGAGTCATCTCATGTATGTTAATGCTTATATAAAAAGGAGGAAACTCATCATTTTGTTCATCTTCAAGTCTTGGACCTAAACATATAATAGGACTATCCTCTTGCACATTTAAAATATCAGCCCCTCCTGGTGGAGAATTAAGCATTTCCACAATCTTATTTCTATATTTGTCTACTTTTAGGATTTCATTAAATGGGACTGCTATTTTAATTTTAGCTATCTCATTTTCTATATTAAAGACAGAAGTAGACCTTTCCATTTCCTTAGGAGGAGCAGGGATTTGATTATCTTTTCTTTCAGGAGGGGAATCACCTTTATCATCAATCTGTTTTGACTTTTCCTTCTTACCTTCAGCTGCTTTTGAAACATTCTTCTTGGGCTAAGCTTTATTTGCTGTAATAGGGACATCTCTGTTTATGAGATTGTACTGCTTTTGAATCTCAAATATGGCATGCTGATAACCCTTTAAGAAATCTGAGGGTTCCTCCTCGGCTTTTAACTGGCTGGACTCATCATGTTCCTCCTTTGTTAAGAAAATTTCTGAATCTTCTTCATCAAGACAATGAATAGATTCTTCAGGTTCTTCAGGTCCATCTTCTTCATCCACCATGTTTTGTTGAAAAGGAGGTCTCACTGGGGAATCTGCTTGCTGTTTTTTATTGTCTCTTGGCCTCTGCTGATTCTGAGGCCTTCTAAATTGAGGGTTCCTGAACTGAGGCTCTTGCTGTGTTTGGGGAGCAGCAGTATTCCCAAGTGCTAATTGTTCCATCAATTTCTCCATAGTTTTCATCATGTTTTCAAGTTTATCTTCTTGAGCAGAGGTAGAAGGCTTCTCCTCCTCCTTTATCCTAGCTTTTGCCATCTTGGACTTTTTAGAAGCTTGTATATTCACCTCTACCTTGATTGCATCATTTTGCATTTCAGCCAAAGTAGCAGACTCTCTCTCTCTGAGTAAAAGAGAGAAATCTGAATCAAAGGACTCATCATACCTTAACTGAGCCAAAGCTCCAGGAGGTTTCAAATGTGCTGGAATGGAATTATATATTTTATTAAATCTCTTGGAAAAGTTTTGAATAGTCTCTTCTGGAGCTCTTCTTAAATTATTATATTCAGTGAGGGCCTGAACAGGATTAGTTCTATTTCCCCATTTTCTCAAAAAACTATCTTCAAATTTAGCCCAGCTATGAATACTACCAGCCCCTAAGGCTTTAAACCATTTTCTTACTTCCCCAATAAAAGTTTGAGCAAATAATCTTAATTTTACATCTTCATCATCTACTTCTTCTCTGTCAACAAAGTCATTGAATCTATCCACATGTTCTTCAGCTGTAATGTCTTCATCTCCTCCCCATGTTGGAATTCTAGCAGCATATTTGCTAGGGAGATCATGCAAAATTTGGGGGAGAGCTAGAGGAGCATACCTAGCAGGTACTGCCATAAGAAATGGAGGAACTGTGACAATAGGTACTGTATGACCAGAAGGAGCAGAACTAGTATGAGATGCTGTCTGAGGGCTATGTGGACTAGCAGAGGCTGAAGACAAAGTGTGAGTACGAAAAGGACTATTTGGACTTTGTAAGCCACTAACAAAAGAGCTCCAATTTGGGAGAGGTAAACCAGTCTTAGACTTAAGCAAAACTTCAAAAGGGTCAAGCTCCTTGAGCTGTTCCAAGTCTTCTTTCTCTAATAACAATTCATAAGTAACAATTTCCCAAAACTCTTCTTTATCTTTCTGTGATACTAAAGATGAAGTATCAATACCTCTCTTTTGTAAATCCAAAATGATACCAATCAATTCCTCTTCATCTTCAGACCTCAATAAAACCTCTTGAACTTTATCATCTACAATTTTATTTTCAGGACTTCTAGAAAACTCAGGAAATAAGGACTTTGAAATGCTTGAAGTACCTGGTATATCAGGAAACCTTTGTCTTCCCCTTGAGATGATATTAGGATTCTCCACAGGACTAGGTGGATTTGGGTCAGGATTACTCCTTGTATATCTTCCTCTCGAAGCCACCTTTTAAACTTTGAAAATTAATGGAGTCACCAAGGTAGAATGCAGCCTCGAAAACCACTTTGAATTCCTGCTACCTTCAGAAATTCAATCTTAAGATTTCGGGAATGAGTAATCATCAGACTCCCGGCAGACGCACCAAAATGTTATCACAAAATCATGTACTGATGGCTGCTAACCAGTAAGACCTTATGTAACTATTTCAGACCAGACTTTTAGCTAAGGATTAGCCTCCCTAACCTGAGAGGGCTCTCTCAAAATAAACTATTGATTTATCTTTAAGCACAAAGAGGGCTAACTCTTGAAATGAAAATTTAGTAAACATGTTGGTTGGACAGACAACATAACATCTCTTCCATTGGGCTCATGGAGTCAAACATCTTTTCAGTAAACTATCAACTGCTCATTCATAGAAGCCAAGGCATGTAATGTTTAAACATTCAAAACATTTCTCAAATAACCATCAACTCGTAAGTACACACAGGAAGTCTGAGCACTAGGTGAATTCAGAGTGATTGTGTACATAAAGAGCTGTAAAACATGAAGGACAAGAACCTCAACTTATAAGTATACACAGGAAGTCTGAGCACTAGGTGAATTTAGAGTGATTGTATACTTATCAAGCTGTAAAACATAAAAGATCAAATAGAACCACAAACATCTTGAGCATTTTAACAAAGTATGAATCTTGGGAAGAATAAACAGTCTTTCTATTACTGTAAAAAGTCTTGTACATAAGCCAATAAAAACTCGGTTTTTTACATAAGCATCCAACCCTCATTACATCAGAGTTTCCTCTATATATAGGAAAATATTCTTAACTACTTTGAGCTTCCTCCTCCAGCATGAGGGGAGCTCGATGACTAACATTTACTATCCTTATCTATCTTAACAGACTCATTAAATCTACTAAGCATTGAACTGTAACTACAAAAGAGTTCTAATCAAACTTAAACTCTAATTTATTCTCCTCGTATCCTGATTCCTTTCTAGGTCTTCAACAACTGTCTCCTTTAGTTATGGCCGTGATTGCTGAGATAAGGATGTATGAAACCAAATTAGCCTTGGATGTTGAACGTGCTGATAGTTCATTTATCATAATAATAATCCCCTGTTTTCACGGTCTTCGTTCCCCATCATCCTTCGAAAGTTAAGGCATGTGTTCCCAGCTGTTTAATACTTCAAAATTTGATGAGCATCACCATCTTTCCAGGTATGCTGGAAGCCTTGTTAATTGAACAAGTGTACAAGCCAACATCTTCGTGTGCATCTTTAGCCAAACCCTAACCACCGTTAATAAAGTACCTTTATTAAAGTTCTAGCTTAAGACAAAATCTTTTACCTTTATAAAGGATGGACACTTGTCAATATTTGAATGGCTCTGATAGTCTCATCTGGTTTCCTTGATGTTCATTAGCCCTTTTCTTCAAAATCTGCTAACCTCATCATTAGACTTGTTATTTTTTTCAATAAACAGCATCTACAGCAGTTTCGTAGCGCGCTACGAAACTGCTGTTCTTTTCAAAAAAACACAATCTTCAATAAATCTATCAATATTCTTTGTGACTGCAACAGCTCTGCTTCTGGCTTCAAAAACTCCTAATTTACCTTGATTTTATATGCCGTGCTTACATGCCTTGAAAAACAATGAACTTAAGTAAAATAGAGCAAAACCTTGGGGCAGCACCTGACTTTTAAAATCTGCAATTTTATTTGGCAGCTAATTTATTTAGCTGAGCTTTTAGTTTTGCAACCTCCTTTTCCATGGCTGCAATTTCTGCTACAGCCTTCTCCATCTCAGCCATTTCTTTTTCAGTTGCCTCCCATTGTTCTTTTGAAGATGAAGTCTTTGTTTCTTTGGAAATGGGGACCTTTTTATTCATATCTTTCTTCTTGATTTCTTTTGCTTTTTCTGTTCTGGGTAGCTGCTTCTCCATTTCTCTTGCTTGTCTTCTTGTGTATGGTTTTCTCTTCATTTCCTCTGCCTCCTCTGCTTTAGGCAGTTGTTCAATTACTTTTGTTGTAGGTACCTTCACAGCTACCTCTTCCCTGTGCAATTGCTCAGCTTCTTTAACTTGCTTCCTGGTGACTGGTCTCCGTGGTTTGAACATAAATTCTTTACCAGATTCCTCAAACCTTAACCTCTTTGAGGCCTTTGATTTTTTGGTGCTTTCTGGTGATGATTGGGTTAGGTCAATATGCATTGACTCAACCTGCACTGATTTAGCTTGCTCAAAATCAATTGCCTCAAGCAAATCATTTAAACTGGCTTTTGATATTGGGCTTTCTTCCACAGCTATTGATTTGCCTTTTTCTTTACTTAACTGACTTCTGGTTTTGACTCTTGATACCTGTTCAACTCCACTTGACCCTGTTACATCTTTCTTATGCTTGATTTTCTCCTTTGATGAAGATTGCGGTGTCTCTTTGATAATTAATGGCTTAATTGATTCCTTCAATTGGGTTTTGGTTTTCTTCTTGCCTTTTATCTCCTTTCTTAGTTGAGCAAGAGTAGGTTCTTCAGTTGACCTTTCTCTTTCTCTAACAGGTAATGGGGTGAGGCCTGTCTTACTCTGAAAACCAGCTATAAAAATAAAAGAGTCCCAATCTCGACCAATCTTCTGCAAGTTATCCAGTACTAACAGTTTTATTAAACCATGGTGAAACAATGATGTTTCACAGTCATCTTTCCTTAATTGAATCTTGTCACACATCTTACTAAGGCTTCGAAACAAGTAGAATGGAATGTCTATGACAGCTTTTCCTGTAAAGTGCAATAGCAGTTTGAAATGATAGGAGTAAACCTTGTTATATCTCCCTTCACATGTTAAATATTTCTGAATACATGTTAGGAGGAGTGCATAGTGTTCTTTTACATAGTGTCTTGGCACAGCCTTTGTGAGATCTTCATTAACATAAGGCTCCTTCAGGAACTCCTTGCAGGGGTTCATATCAAATTTGAAATTTTTGAACCTCTCCTGCCCTCCTCTCGGGATTTCAGTCACCCTAGCAATCACCTCTGAAGATACAGGGAATTCTAGCATAGCTACTTTAGAACTTAAACCAGTAAAATTTAAGGCAAATGCTTTCGTTACCTCAGCATTCCCCCCTTGTAGCTTTTCACAAAAATACCAGCAACCAGCATTCTGAAAGGCTTGTCTCACACCTTCATCTCTCAATGCGAGGTCCAATCCCACAGGTTCAGTTCTCTGACACCTTCCAGACTGATGCCCTTTCTTCTCCATTTTGCTTTGAACTCCTTTGCGCAGAGAAACACTACCAACTTCAATCTTCAAATGCAAACTCAAACTTTGAACGCCGGCTCGCTTGCAATCAGGTTCCTTATAGAGAACGAATTCGGGTTCCTCCACAACTTAACAGTCTTTTCATGCAAACGGACCAATTCATGCAACATCAACAAATATCATACCACTACCAGCATTACAGACCATTTGAATGATTTTACGTGCGTGGTTATGATCCTATCGGGGAAATGATGGCTTATACTTGCTTGAAAAGGATGCCATTCTGACAATTAAACGGATGGACATACTGACTCATCCCTCAGACATGACATTCTAAGAATCAATGCTGTTTAAATCCCCGAATCCGCGATTTCGTAGCGCAGACAGTTATGAGTTGACAACATGCGCTACGAAATGGCTGGTTATTGACATGCTGTGAAGAACTAAAACATCATTGCGCTGCAAAATCAGCCAATGAAATTGCGCTGCAAAAATGCGAAAAGGACTGGTGACGTATATAAGACAGGACATATCTAATATAATCATGATGGAAGATATCTAACGGTTTTTTGAAAATGGTTCATATGAATATCTTTTTAAAACACAATCCCTAAGTAGCAGACATAGGGCCATAACCATTAGACACCTAATTTTTTGGACAACAAAAATTTTATGGACAACATTATGTACATATCACTACAGTTCTAGGTGATAACACAACCTATCTACCAAACCATTTCTCCTCCCTATGCATAGTCGAGCCCTCCAGCCCCTCAAGCATTAGCGTCGTAGCCTTCCATGCATCCTCAGCCCCAGTGGCCACAGCCCCCTCAGGGTCAATTGTCTGTGCAGCAGAGTGCAAATAATCCCCGAAATTCGAAGAAAAAGAATAAGGGGAAAGGTAACAAGGGTAACCAAGGTAATCAAGGCAATAAACCTAGTGAACCCCAAGGGAACCAGCATAACACCAACAACCAGCAACAAGGCAGTTAGCCCAAGCAGAACAAGGTTATTCGTATGAACAAGCCTTATGCATGTTGTCGTGTACATGGCCATTATACACATGAGTGTTCTCTCTTACCCCAGATGTGCCAAATGTGGGAAGCTCAAGCAGCTTCTAGAGGTCAACAATTGCCTTAGAATCTTGTGCCATTTCAACTAGTAGTGCTTACAAATCCTTTCCCTCAGCAAGGATTTGTTGTTTCTCAACCTCAACTAGGTCAAGTAGCCCATCCCCCTAACCTTCTAGTCCTAATGACTACCAAATCCTCATGATGAAGTCTGATGAGGTTAATCCCTTTGATATCAACCTGCAAACTCGATCACGTCAATATGACAAGCCCTTAACTTCGTCTGACGCTGAGTCCAAAACCAAAGCATCTACTGAGCCTATTACGACACCGAGTGGTTCGTTACAGATCCCTCAACCTAAATTTGAGGCAATTCTAAAGATCCCAAAGGGACCATTATGCCATAACGTGGCTTTTAACTGAGTTGCCCATACATAGACTATAGTAGACAACTTGGCGCAATCACTTGCTGCCATGTCGATGCTGGAGGTACTCTAGTCATGCCCGTATCAAAAGAAAGCTCTACTAACTACTTTGGGCATAATAGATCCTTCTGACGATCATTTGATTGTCTTCCCAATTGATACATCAAAACATCCCCCATTACCTTCATTCCTTGCTTTCTAGATACCAGTCTGAGTCCGTAATACCATCATCGCATGATGAATTATTGTCGAAGGTGCATCCACCTATGTGATGTCCATTGCAGTTTGGAAACAAATTAAGTCACCTAATCTGTCCTAATCCACCATCATTTTACGTGCTTGGGACGGTCATTCCTCTCAACCTCTTGGCATGTACCGCAATTGTCCAGTGACTCTTACGGGAAAGATTGTCCATGTAGACATTGAGGTTATTGAAGCCCCTTTAGATTACAAAATTCTCTTGGGTCGTAGTTACACATGCCATGTCATCCGTCGCATCAGTGGTTTTCTGCAAGATGTGCTTCCCCCATGAAGGGAAGATCATTACCATTGATCAAATAACATACTACGAGTAGACATCCATAACCTCCCTCGAGTCCATTATCTCGTAAATGTTAGATAAGCAATTTTCAACCCCTCTCACCTGTGTTTCACCCGCAGTCTACAAATATTCCTCATTTTTGGGTGCTTTCCCTAGTCCTCCCCCTCTCGTCTGAGAGCCTAACTCTTTGAGTGTTTGCATGTTACAAGCATCATGGGCTACTCTCAAGCAATCTGGTACATCCACTCAACAGATAGCTCCTCAGCACCCTGTTGTTACCCTCTCAGCCAAGCCATCCGGATCCACCCCCCCAGGACCTCCTTTGTTGGTGGGTGCCTCTCCTATGTTCCCACCAGGAACTGTTCCTCCAGATCTCAACCATCCAAGAGTTGTTCCTTCGGGACATTACCCTATAGGCTAGATACCTTTTTTCTTTCCTCCTCCGGGAACCTTTTATGTCCCTATCATGGCTTCGTTGTTCCTCCCTAACATGACTTTGGGGATCCCATTATGGTATAGTGATCCCCCTACAAGTGCTCCCCCTGGTCAGCTAAGACCTTATCATGCTTTGACCCCGATTCAACCGGTCCCTACGACCCCTGTCACTGCTCTAGTTCCACCACAACCTCAACAGGAACCTACTCATGTTGCGAAAGCATCCGGACAGGGGGGCAAAGCCAAGAGAAAAGAACCTAAGGACAAGGCTCCCCGAGCACCTCCAGCTCCTAAAATCTCCAAACCCAACACCTTTATGCACTTTGTGTAAGGTTTTTGGGTATGCCACCAATAATTTCCTTGAGCTTCCTCATCTCAAACCTTTGATTCATGAAGCATTCCCTAATTCAAATATCCAGAGGTCCAAATTACCTTACTGGGACCAACCAAGAAACTCAAAACGCTGTGCACAAATCACCCTTGTGCCTTGTGTGATCATTATGGTCATTATTCCCATTGTTTCGCTCATCTTGATGAATTTCGTGATTGTCTTCAAGCACTTTATGAGTACAAGGCCACTCATAGTGGATCATCTACTCCTCTACCTGTGGATTCTGGTACCCCTAGTGTACCAGAACAGGGGGACTCTGGTCCTACCATTGTGATCCCTCCCCTCGCTATCGAGATGATGAACTCCACGGTCCATATCCTTTACCTCTTGTCATCCTTGAGGTCCTTGCAGGAAAACCTTTCTGAAGTTTCTACGTGTGTTCTATCGAACCTCCTTCGTCGAAAACCAAGGTCTCAACATCGGTAGATCTTCCATATACTAGCTCATCGTTTACCATTTCATATGATGTGTATGTGAACCTTCTTTCTCAGGATGATGCACCAGGTACTGTCGTTGAATCATGTAGTCAATCTTCCTCCCGTTCCCCCATCTTCCATTTTGATGAGGATATCCTAGAAGCCATGGCTACCCCCGATTATCCTTACGACGTTATGCACCATCATGTGTACTTCCTTCCATATTTGGAGTCCACCACTCTAAATACATACAGTACGCCCATAACGTACTGGGGGGCACATAGGCCCCTACATCTCCTTATCATCCTTTGGAGGATCTCATGTCAAATTGGTCTGAGATGCTTGAATTCCTTTTCTGAGCACTCGAAACACAATGGCACTCCACAAACTCCTCCTATTAGGGGGCGTCATTCCCACCTTTGGATACCAGATCAGTCCCCTCCATCACATATGTATGCGCAGTATCCCATGCTTGGGGGCATGATGGTTTTCCCCTGGCCATCTTCTCAATTGATTAACATAAGTCTTAACCTACATCCCATTGGATCTAGGTATGGTCGATTATCCTCCCATTCCTTGGATAGTTTATCCTACCGGCCTCTCCAGCAAGCCATATGCACATTGAAACCATATTCTAGACCTCTTATAGTAGTTCATTCTCGTTTTCCTCTTCCCTTAATTCTTCACTAGGAACCATCGTTCCAAGAAGCATTAAGTCCATCTTTAGACAAGTAAGGTCACTTGCTTGAAAGTTGCAGATCTCGATTTTGATGGTTAGTTTGTCTGCTACGATCTCCATAAGATTTAAGGCCTTCTCCTCCTCTCAAATTGGAGGGAAAACACCCTTTTATGGGAAAACCCACAATTTTTTCTGCCGCCCATTGCGACCAAACCGTAGCTTAGTTTGAAAAACCGTTAAGACTGTTGGAAATCTCTCATCGAGTATTATAATGGATCTTTCTCAATTTTTGACACTCCACTTGGAAGCCATTTTTCCAAGAAGGGTCACTTCGTTGCCTCTAAAAATCAAATTTCTTCATATGCGACGCTTGTACTTTTGGGACCATCTTCCTTGGCACTTGTCCTCTCATGTGTCGATTTTCGTCATGAGTAACCATCATTTACTCATGCTTTCATGGTCCCCACTGGGCCTATTATGTGTGGCAGCGTCATCGAGTCACCCTTGTTCAAAGCATCTGAGATGAGTCACCCTTGTTCAGAGCATCCGCGATGAGTCACCTTTGCATCCATGGAGTCTATTCCATGTCGCGCTATATCATGTCAAAGTATTCTGTCCATTTTTTCATATTGTTCATCCTATGTTGCCCATTTTGGCCTCCATTCATACTATCCCCCATCCCCTCTGGAGTCGAGTCAGTCGCTGCCAAATCAACCATGCACTTTATGCTCTGACAAGGGAAGTCTTATATTTGTCCCTTAGTCCCACATTTTCCACTGTCCTTGGTGTTAGTCCGTCAGTCACATTACTATTTTCCCTCGTGCATTAGTTGAGGATCCTCATTGCCTCACCTATCGCGGGCCTTATTTTGTCAACATCAGCTCATTTATTCTAGAAGAACAGCCTAGATGGTGGTGTATCTTGGTTCCATCTTCCATTCTTATTCGGTACCTCAGATCGAGCAGAGGGACTCATTATTGCCCTTTGACTTAGCTGTTTCATATTCCTGATTCATACACTTGATGGTCCAGTGATGCAGCAGATTGTACCAGTGATTCCATGGTGTGCATGAGATGTTTCAGACCTCGCGAGGGGGTGGACCTTTAAGTAGCCCCCCACATGCCCGAATGCATTCCTATTATGCTACTGCCTCAGATGCAGTTCCGCAAATTTGATGGGTTCAGTTCCTACCAATCGCAGTGTTCATAGCATGCACGTCTCCTTCAGATGATCCATTCAGTTTTGCAAAACCCTTCCCTGTTCAGCAGGGCTTCTTCGGTTGTTTTACCCTTCCTCCCACCCATTTTTTGAGGGAAGGGCCATTATATCTCATGTAGTCAGGTATTATTGTATTCAGTCTTGGCTCAGGTTTTTTCCAGGTGCATTATGTATATAGGACACATTGTATTATATTCTGGCTCAGTTATGCCAGCGTGTCATGTACCATTCAGCATGTAATTCATTGTTCAGTTTTATGTTTCTAGGGGCATCACTATTCTTGTACTAAATTATCTCAGAGGGTATAGGTATGCCTCCCCTGCCTCACTGAGATCCAGTACCACAACATAAAAGGAGACCTGCATTGGTCTTGCCCCCTCTATCCCTATCCTCTTTCGCTTCAGCTCTCTCTCTCTCTCTCTCTCTCTCTCTCTCTCTCTCCACTTTGTTGTCTAGTGATTGCGTCTTTACAATGTACTCCAGTCATATGTTTTGCTCCTAACACTCGTACATTGGGGGGCAATTTTTTATCACCAAAAAATTGATCATCTAGCCTAATTTACTATATGGATCGAAGTACACCATGTAATGCTAATTTTACCATAGTAAAATTGCTTTCACTCTGAGAAATTACTTAATAAACCACATTTGTTAAGTAATTTATAATTAAACCCATGAAGAATAATTAAATAAAGCACTATTTATTTAATTATCTTCTAGGAATAATTAATTAAACCATTGTTTAATTAATATTCCGTGTCATATTTGACCCCGATATGAAAAATAAATAGATAAATCATTAATTATCTTATTTTTCTCTATGAATAATTAATTAATTATTATGCCTTGTCAAGTTTGACTAAATCCCTTAGGAATAATTAATTAACCTCGTTATGAAAAATAAGCAGATAAATCATTAATTATTTTATTTTTTTCTATGAATAATTAATTAATCAGTAATTAATTATTATGCCTTGCCAAGTTTGACTAAATCCCTTAGGAATAATTAAATAAATCATTATTTTTTTATTATTCCTTAACCATATTCCTTGAGATGATAAATAAATTATTTATTTATTTATTATTTCTATATAAAAGTTTAAATACTTTTTCCCTCCTAACCAAATATAGTAAAATATTCCAAGCGGTTATTTCAAGAATGGAGTTAATAATATTTTATTATTGCTCATTATTCAAGGATAACCTAATATTTTGTTATAAATAGAAGGGTTCTCCATTCATTATTCACTTTCGATTATTTTCATTGTTGCACTCATTGTTGTAGCTCTGATTATTATCATTGCCGCACACCATTTTTCTTCCATTTGAGTTTCCATTGATATCAAACATCTTATTTGCTGGGTTTACACATTATAAAGGAGAGAGACTCTACACAAGCTGAAGACATTTGAGGATAACCAAGAACCCATCCCATAGAGGGGGACTGGTAACATTTATTTGTTCCCTTGACAGGTGTTATTTAATAAAATCAATTCTTTGTATATCTGGTTTCCATTGGATTATTGGAGTTACCTGCGTTTATTACTATTTCATTTTGTTGTTTAACTATGAATGTGTCATAGATCGGGACTTTGGCAGGTTTTGTTTCTATTAGTTACTACAGATCTACAATGTTTAGTAGCCATTTATATTGTTGAGATTGTTTGTCATCCACGGTCTTAAGTGTTTCCTTTTCGTACAGTTTTGCGGAGAAAACATTATAACAGGGAGTGTTGAGAAATGGAGACAATAAATTCCAGTTTAATTTTTCCTTGAATTAAACTGAGAATTAAAATCGAATTATATTCTCATAGAAACTTGTAAATAGTTACTTAAGTGTAATTACCTTAATTAGCTTAGGAATTTCGAGTTGCAAGTCTTTCTGAATTCATGTAGATGTTCTCCCTAAGTTTTAGGGGTCCAGTATGAGTTTAAAATGAGTTGGAAATTAGATCGTTCAATTTACTGAGTTAAGTTCAATTAAATTAGTTTCAAACTGTTTGTAGGGACTAATAGAGAGTTAATAGCCAGTTGGTGCACTAGTGCATCCACAAGTGTCACTCTAGTTAACTGAAGATTCCTTCATCAGAAACTCATGCATGTTGATTTTGAGAAAGACCCAGTTGAGACTAGAGTGCAGGGACAATGTACTATCAGTTGTATTATTTATTGGAGTGTAAATATCATGCATGCATCAGAGATTGATCCTATGTTTGGATTGCGTAGTTTTGGAAGCATGAATTCCCTTTAAATACCAGCTATTCATCCTAGGAATTACGCAAGAGATTAGGGGCTTGGAGAGCTGCTGAATAAGTTAAGGATTTGGCTTGAGCTAGCTTGTGAGCTAAGAGAGTTGAGCATACTTGTGCGGAATTGTTCTAGTGAGAATAAGATTTTTATATTCAGTCATATTTCGATATATGCAATACAGATAGCGGGGTTTTGAGCAGTGGGTTTCCCCATATACATTTTGTGTTATGTGCCATTGATTTATCTTCTTCTTGCTCATATTGTTTTCATTGATCTATTGGCTTCCCCTGGTTGAAAGTAGAAGTAGATTTCTGTCTTTTTCTTTAGTACATTGCATGAGCTTGTGAATCTACAGGATTTTCTACAAATTTCTCTTTGAATTTACATAGACTCCTGCCCAAGCCTACAATTAATGGAATTTCATATAGTAGAAATTCCCAAATGCTTACATTTTTTCCAATTTTTCACAAGTTGAAAGCCAAAAATTTTTCCAATTTGATGTTGTTTATGAGCTGGGATATTCTAAGAGTAGATTTGATATTTTCCCAAATTTATTTTTCCACCAAAGGCAAGGAGAAAGTGGTCGAGAACTTGTTTGAATCTTTTAGCAATAATTACAAGTGCTCCTCCAAGTAGGAGAGTGTCATCTGCAAATTAGGAGTGATTGAGACTGCTTACTCCCCTAGAAATTTGATTATTGGCAAGAATTCCATCCTTTTCTCGTTAGTCAACATGTGAATTAGAGCGTCAACCATAATTATATAGGAATGGAGAGAGGGGAAACCTTTTCCCAAGTCCTCTAAATGCTTTGAAAAAACCTACTGGTATTCCATTCATAAGCGGTGCAATCTAAGGATATCAAATGCATAACCTAATCCATTGAGTGAATTTTTCATCAAATCCTAGTTATTTTGTGACTTTGAATAAATAAGAGTGCATGACCCGGTCAAAAGTGTTTGCCATTTCCAATTTGATAACCATGTCTTTGTCACCCCACTTCTAGATGGAATCAATTACTTCTTGAACCAAAACTATATTATCCACTATCTATCTTTCTGGGATGAAGCCACCTTGATTTTCAAAACACTTACGTAAGAATTCCCTTGAGGAGATTGGCTAGAATTTTGGAGATCACCTTGTAGGAAACATTACAGAGAGAGATTGGGTGGAAGCAAGAGAAAGAATAAGGATTGGATTCTTTTGCAATAAGATCTAGAAATTATGAATTGATTCCTCCATTGATGCAATTTTGTTTTAATGATTATCCGACCATTTTATAGAGGTCTGATTTGATATCATCCCAGTAGAATTGGTAGAAGTGAGTAAGGAAGCCATCAGGTTCCATGGCTTTATGTGGGCTTTGTTTGGGCTAAATGAGAACACAACTTGCTTGATTTCAGCCTCTAAGGAGAGAAGTGTAAGCATATGATTCCAATATGTTGTGATTAACTCATTAACATGTTACAACAAGAATTTATTGACTTCTTCAAATGATGTGTCTATTTGACTGTATAGGGAGTGAAAGTGATTGACCACCTCATTTTTTTTCTATTGGAAATCTTTGATATTTCTCCCTTGCGTCATTATTTCTTGATTCTTATTTTTCCATTCACAACTACTAGCCTACTTATGGAAAACTTGGAATTTGTGTCCCTTGCTTTAAGCTAAATACTTATAGAATTTAATATCCACATTTCCTTGTCTTCTTTCAAGACTGTATTGTATGCAACAAAGGACTCTTTTTCTTGAGAGACAAGCTCAAATGTTACATGGTCAAACTCTATTTTATTTTGTATTTCTTCCAATTGTTTCTCACACTTTTGTAGGGTTGTTTGCCTATCTTGTTGTAGTTATTTGCCTTATTGTTTTATTTTCCCCTTCAACCTCTTGATTTTTTGTTCCCAAATGTTGATTGGGCTACCTACGGCCCAATCCTTTCATGTTTATTCTACCAACTCGTTGAACCCTGATTGTGTTATCCAAATGGAGTAGAATATAAAGGGGATTGGTCCATAATTGATATTGCTCATCGATTCCAACTTTATCGATTTGATATTTATTTGGTTGTGGACATCCTTTAGCTAACTGTGTAATTCCTCCATCTCATCATCTTTCCTAGCCAATTGTTCTTTAAGGGGATAGTTTTCCTCCATTACTTGGACTATTGATAGACCATAGTCTTTTAATTTCAAATTCAAGAAAAGAAAATCTACTTGTAGCACATCCACTTTATTCTTCAACTAAGTAAGCCTGCACATCCATAGTTCATTCTCCCTGTGCCTTTGCTACGCTTTGCACTTCCTATGGGACCCCTCCATATATTGGTTCCAGCACCTTCTCTAACACCTTTTAACTACAGTCATCAACCAGGAAATTCAAAGTCAAGCCAATGTTTTTAAGTGAGTCATTTGTCCTCCAGAAAGAAAGTGTCTTTGCTCCATCCCAGAGGAAGGGACTGAAGGTCGAATCCAACCTTCAAAACACTAAATTATAATCTAAAATCCTGTAAAAGGAAATAAAAAGTCATAAAGAAGAGATTGTCCACTAAACCATATAGTTTTCTTACCTAGAAGTGCCACAAAGAATGTTGTAGTTTATGTGGACGTTATGAGTTGCACATAGAAGTTTCCTATTGGAATCCCACTTCCACCTTACAATTTTGTTATGTTGCAGCATTCTTGAAGGGAGGACATTCCAAATGAATATTTTGTTCTTAATTAGGAAAAATCAACATCCATGGAGCTAGTAGAGAAGTCTAGTGTACGCGTGATAATCCTAAGAGCCAATTTGTTACACCGGATTCAAACTCCAAGCCTAAACTCTACCCTGAGCCAAGATTGTGACTTTCAGGCTTGATCGTTGCTTTGATTGCATGGCTTGAAGGCCATGGTATCTTCCAAATTTAGTATCCAATATCTCAAAAAAAAAAAATTGGAAGGATGAACCTTTGTAGTAGTGAGATACCTTGCTCATCATTTTATGATCTTGTCGTTGTATCCCACATGCAGGAGAATTGAATTCCATAGGACCTTTCATAAACACTTTCATATGGAAATCCATCATGCTTCCAAGTTGTTAAGATGCATCAAACTAACAGTGTCGTTGTTAAGTGCGTGAGAGGTACAAGACATGCTTTATTGTACATTGAAATGAAATAAGGCTTGTGTCACATGCATGATTGGGATGATTATGAGGTTCCACGACATGAGTCGGGCTCCTTTCTCCCTTTTGGCTTATTTTCCCAATATGGAGCAAAAAATTATAGAGACTTTGGCATTGACTGGATATATGTTCTTATTTACTAGCCATCTTGATCCTTATTTCCATATTTATCATTAAGGAGTATTTCACCATCTTTGAGCCCCATTGATTTCAAGTTTCCTAGCTTTAAGATGGCATGCACAATTAGTGCTCTTATCAGCTTCAATACTTTGATTCCTTAGTATATGGAAGAAATATTTATGGGAGAATTCATCCAGCAACACTTTGATTCTCTTCAAAAGGTTTTCTAAGAAACTATCCTTTAGCCAAGTTTCAGAGTGAAGGTGTTGGATAATTATCAACAAGTCTCCAAGAATTGTGATATTAGTCACTTGAATAGATTTTTCCAAAAGTAGAATTTGTAGCAAGTCATGCATTTTTACCTGATTGTTCATCAAATATCCCAACCCCCAGGCATACTCTGTCACTAATTTTGCATCGAGGTTGTACAATACCCCTCCCCCACTTGCCACCCCTGGATTTTTTTTGAGGCACCATAAAAATAAAGAATCCAACTAGCCTTTTTCTCCTTCCAAATGTTTATATCATGATTTTATTTGACTTGCATGCTACTTGGGTGACTATGTGGGTTGGTATAATGCCTTTTTTTATAGGTTCTTCAAGTCTGGATACCCAATCATGTTCCCTCTTTTTGAGAAGAATCTTCGGTGAAAATCACATAGAGATATTTTTGACGATGTGTTTTGAACCAACCAGTGTGGTTCATCGTCAGGACAAGTTGAATGAGCAGATCTTGTTATGCATTATAAATAGATCGGGCAAAATATCCAATGAACAAATTTCCAGATCAGGTAATGGCTAAAATGATAACAACTAGATTTGACCAGGAAACGGCTAGTTTGACTATGAAGGGTATAAACATAATTTATTCAAATAAGTTAATTCGGTTATTAATTTTCTTATTAAAATAAACATAAATGGATAATTTTATAATTATAAATATATATTAGAATAAGCGAGTTAATATACTATAATCATAAAATAATTAAAGTAATAGAGA
>APFE030053871.1:0-41473 GCA_000404065.3 Pinus taeda
CTCTACGGTCTTCACTAACTTCCTCGCATTCAAAATACTTGTCCATCTCACTAATCCAATCTAACACAACATCAATAGACAAACTACCATCGTACGTCGGGAGTTCTGGTTTTGGTTTACTGTTCGATAATAAGACAGACTTCAGCAATTTCACTTCTGCTGATTCACCTTCAGGTCCATCTGCTGCCACTTCTACTTCTTCTTCACTCACATCGCCCATTTCTGGATCTCTTCGTCTGCCTGCCTCTACTGCTTCCAAACGAGCAGTAAGAACTCTGAGTTCTTCTCGTAATGCCTCATCTGCCATTCTACGAGCACCTCGGCCTCGTCCTCGTCTACCTATGTCCATTTTTTTTAAATCTCTTTAACTTCAAGCTCTGATACCACTCTGGTGTAACCCAGCCCAAAGGTCTACACTTTACATTTTACACGCGGGAAAGAAAGGTATACGTGGCAATAAAAATCTTGAACTGTGATTGTCCGCAGGATTTTATGTTAGGTTGGTAGCTGAAGAGTTAATGCTTGCAGTGAATGTTTTGTACTCCGCCTCAAAACTTCTCCCACTCGCTCTTCGTGCCTTAACCCTTTTCCTTATGGCAATTTCTAGATTGTTCCTCCGTTTCCTCCGCGCTGAGGGTTTTCTGGTCAAGGGTTTCTTGGTTCCTTTTGTGAACGTTGTCTGCTCTGCTCCGTTGGTATGTTCAACTCTCTGTGCGAGACAAAACTCGGTCCCTCCTCTATTCGACCTACTTGCAACTGTAATGAAAATGGCGTTTGGGTTTAGGGATTATTCGGCTCGGTTCCGTGGCTCAACCTTGGTAAGTGTTACTGTTCTTTCCTCCCATGCATGCGCGTATTCTTTAAGGTATTTGTTCAACGTTTGTTGCTGGTTGCAATATCTTGCTGGTCTGTGTGCATCTTCGTGGTTTTTGGTCGAGGTTTTATAGCCATTTCTGGAAGTCACTGTGATTTTATTGTGTCTCTTGGACCCTTGTTATTCCTGGTTCGAATCTGGTAAACCCTTGCTCGCTTGCTGTTGTTTTGGACTCTCACAATGCGGCACTGTATTTGTCTCGAGCACAGGACCTCTCGGGCGCTCGTTCTTCGTTCGGAACAGGTAATACCTCCTATCCTTGTTTCAATCTTGCTTAGCTTCTGCTACTGGAACTTACCCACTTTGGCTCCTCTGGTCTACAATCGGTCGATTTCTTCAGAATGTCACACGGTTGTCTTCGGCTTCGTTCTCCCAGGTAATTCACTGTTCTGTTAATTTTCCACAAGCATTTGCACATTTATTTACAATTCTCCTCCTTGTTCTATTCTTAACACAATCGGTTTGATGGTTGCAGGTCGTTGTTGGCAACCTGGGCGTGCGTATCCTCCAATGTTTAACTTGTACAGTTCGCTTGTTCTTGGGTAGGCCTGAATCTCAAACGTCTGGTTGTAGTTTGCTTAATAATACGGTTCTGTAGACTTGCTCAGGTCTTTTTGGTCGTTGTATGGATTTTAGTTTGGCTGTATTCCTTTCGGTCACTCCTGTGTTAAGTTTTAAAAGAGATGGAAGTCGTCGTTGGTCGGTTTTTGTCAAACCCTAGTCCAGGGTTTTCTGGTTTATGAAGTTTTCCGACTATGCGTCGTATTTTACTCTATGTATATTAGCAGACTTTGCTTTTCATGGAGTAGTTCTGGCTTTACAATAGTCAATTGTATTTATGGTCCTTCGATTTTCTAAAATGCAATTTGTGAAAGGAAATATACAGCGTTGTTACCTTTTTTGTAATTGTGCCCCGCCTCTGTTCTGTGGTTGCTCTTTGATTTCGGACACTGGAAATGGTTGACTCCTGTACGCAAATTCTTCCTCTTGGACTTCTGGAGATTATATGCCTGGATTCTTATTTGACTGTGTGCAAAATGGATATTAAATAAATGTATGGTTGTGTTTCATATGCGACTGTAAGTTACCGAGACTTTATCCAGCTGTTTAATGATTGACTGTGATTCGTATTAGAATACATACAACAACAAATTGATAGATATTAATTGTATGGTAGTTTATCAGGCCGTAAAGAAAAGTTTCATTTAGGCAAACAGTAGGAAAGATAATACAGATGGACAAATAGCTTTTTTGAATGCTTCTGACTGTCTTTATTTCTCTTCTTCTCTTCTTCAACTGAACCCCTCTCTGTTACATTTGATTTGTTTATATATCTCTATTTTCAGTTGATTTTTGCAGTTAATCAAACTGTCATAGATTATGGTTACAGAAATACTGTTGTCGTTAATAACTATAATTGCTTGACATTTCAAGACTTGGAGGAACAGTAGGTTCTTATTTCCCTAATTTAACGGACCATTTCTTAACTAATAACTGAGCTACAGTAATTCTAATTGAAGTAAAAAGAAATGTTTGAATTCACTCACTTTGTAAAACAAGTTAAAAGAAAAATTATTACATTAAAAATTAAATAGTTCAATCGATCAATAGCCTTTGAACCTGGTTGAGATTTTGCCCAATTACGGTGAGCTGGATGCTCCTGCATCAAAACAAAAGTGGCATCTGCCTGTTTTCCATGACAGCAAAGGTTACTGATCCGAAAATTGTAAGTATCAATACGTGGCACCAATCTATTCTTTAAGATAGCATCCAATATCTCAATCTCTCTGCTGAAGTCAACTATTTATCAATGCTGACTTGAAAATTCGAAGTTTCACAGGCTGAAAAATCGAAACAAATGATGCTATCATCTGCCAAAGCCTTGGGAAACAGATAAATATGGGACCACCATGTCTGACGAATTTTGAACTTCCTTGCTCAGTCTTGCACCAAAAGCAATTGATTAAGTAGCTCGTTTGAATGAAAAGCACTAAATATATTAGATAGAGCTGTGACTAAGTAACCCCATGGCTCCAAATGTGGCTTCAAATTCCCTTTCCTCATTTCTTCAGTAACCAATGTGGCATCTGCCGTTGTCCATGATGGGAAAGATTATTAATCAGACAGTTATCAGTATCAATATGAGGCACCAATTTCCTTTCCAACATAACATTAAAGATCTCCATAGCTCCGCTGAAGTCATCCGCTTTCCAATACCCATCAATTATCATCCGATATGTAACAACATTTGGTAATAACCCTTCTCGTTGCATCTTGGTCAAGACTATCCTGGCCTCATCCATTCTTCCTTCAATGCAAAAAAACTTAACAAATATATTATAGACAACAGCATCAGGCCTGAAACCTTTATCCTTCATCTAACCCAAACGACTCATGGCTTCTTCCATCTTCCCATACTTGCAGAGGCCAGTCACCAACACACTATAAGTGACTACAGTTGGTTTACAGCCTCTATAAGGCATATCATATATGAGTTTCTGCGCGTCGTGAAACCGTGCGGCATCACAGAGACCTTCAATTAATATCCCATAAGTCACCAAATTAGGAGGAGGCTTACCAGCTTTCCCCATCTCGTCCAAAAGCTCCATGGCCTCGCTCATTAACCCCTTCCTACAGAAGAACCCAATCAATGTATTGTAAGTCACAGTACTAAGTCCGATTAATCTTTGACACATTTTGTCAAACAGTTGGCGTGCAATAGCCAGACGGTCTAAATTACACTCTGTTTTGATAAGTATATTAAAATTAACAACATTCGGAACTATCCTCAATCTCTGAGAGCTTTCAAACAACTCCCGGGCCTCTGATACCCGACCTGCACTGACCAAAACTTCGAGAAGAACATTGAATGACTTTGTAGTTCGCCTGCAATTGAACTTTGGAATTCTATGAAAAATATCAATTGCTTCCTCTAGCATACCAGATTTCCCATAATGTTGAATAATGGCATCGAACAGAGGTTCATTGCAATTAATATCTTTAGATTCAATGCGGTCAAGAAGGGTTTGGACGGCTTCAAACTTACCTGCTCGACACAGCTTATATATGACAGCAGAGTATGTCTATTCGTGCCTGTGGCCTCGTTCTTCTGCTCTCCTAAAGATCTTGAGGGCGCTGTCGGGATCTTGGACATCCTTCAGTGTGTCGAGCAAATGAATGGACTTACAGCAATATCGGCGGCTGCTGGCATAAAACTTGAAGACATTCTGTCCTTCTTTAAGCAGCAGGGGAGTATCGTTTCCGTCACCGGTACTAATAGACTAAATTTTTTCTCAAAGATGCAAATTGCGAATGCAAAGCAGAACTCGAAGGTGAAAAGAAGACAACTCCACTGATATTTGTAAAAAGCAATTAAAGTGTAGTGCATGATTGCAATCAACGGTGGAAAATGTTTCACTTAATCAAACAGAACAGGGTAAAAGTGTTGACATAGCAGAATAGGGTAAAAGTGTTGACGGAACAAGGTAAAAGTGTTGAGGATAGTTGATGCACAGAAAGACTTATAGCTTTAAAAATAAATTTATTTTTAAATTGAAATTAAAAATAAATTTTTATTTATTTGTTATTAATAATTAAATGGTTAAATATATTAAAATTTGGAATTTGAAAATAAGGGCAATTATTTTTTTATTTATTAATATTAATTAAATCGTTAAATATATTAGGGATTTTGAAAATGAATTCAATTTCTTTATTGAATTTTTTTGTTAATATATATATATAAAAAATTTTGGAATTTGAAAATAAGGCAATATTATTTTATTTATTAATATTAATTAAATCGTTGAAATATATTAGGGATTTGAAAATGAATTCAATTTCTTTATTGAATTTTTTTGTTAATAAATATATATAGAGAAATTAATTAAAATCAATATGTTTATTTATGAAATTTTTTTATCAAATAAATTTATGAACAAGTTATAATGTGAGGAATGTAGTATATAGAAGCTATGATTTTGTTAAATAATTTAATTTTACAAATATAGTATAGAAGTGATGATTTTGTTAAATAATTTAATTTTATTGAAATTGTAAGTTATTTATTTATTTATTTTTAATAGGTATGAGAACATTTTGATTTAACAAGATCAGTGATTTTGTACAAATCATTATCAATGTTTTATCCAGTAGAACAATAATTTCATGATTAATTTAACAACATGGCTCCAAACACTTAAATCCAAGTAATTAGATTTTACCATTTGTATTAAATTTCTTCACCATATTTTTTTTAAATTTACTATTTGTTTAAATTAAATTCACAGAGACATCACTACTAAGTTGTTAGATACGTAAATTTATGAATACGGTAATGCTAAGTATGTGAAACAAGGGAGATATAAAGGTCGTGATTTTGAAAAATAAATTTTTTTTTTTTATTGAAATTGAGCCTTCCAAAATTTATTTTTAATTTAAGTTTTTGTTATTAATTAAATTCATCCATTGATGTTAATAATGGAGGATATAGGAATGATGAGTTTGAGGTTTTTGTATTGAAATTGATGGTTGTTAATAAAATTTATGAATATTAATACTAAGTATATTGAATATATGGATGATGATTTTGGAATGAGTTCATTATTTTTATTAAAATAGAATCATTCAAAGTAGAAATGATGGTCATAAATACATTATTATTATATGGAACATAGAGGTGATGAGTTTGGTAATGATTTGACTATCTTTATTAAAATTGAATATCATCTAAAAATCAAATTAACTTTTATAATGATATTTATAATAAGTATATGGGATCACTACTACTTTATTGAAATTGATTTTTATTAATTAAATTTAAGTAACAAGGTAGATGAGACATAAAAGTGATAATCTATGGAATATTAATTTTATTATGGAATTTTTTTTGTTGATTGTTATGGAATCTCTTTGGTTGATTGGGGCATGGATATCATGCCCCTACACTGGCGGTACTCTTCCAACCTCACTATAGCGAGGTGCAGCATCACTGACCACTTTCTTTTCACCAATACTTATGATCGTGGACTACGCCTAACATTTGTACTTAGTTTATTTTTCGTTACCAAGTATTAGCTTATCCTTTATACAAGATGAAAACCATGAACATTCACCATAATAACATTAACATACAAAAATGCACAACAGTATAAAGGGAGGGGCAACTCCCCGATGTGAGTCTGCCCGTATATCAATATATATAATTTTCATGTACAAGATAAATCTTGGAAGAAACCCCAAATTTACACTTAGACAAATTTTCACAACTTCGGCAAACTCGGTTGCCCAGCCTTGTTAGGACCTCCGAACAGTCGCCACACGTTCTGCCCAACTCTTCGTTCACCCCTGAACGTGCTCGTTTAGCTCGTCACGCCGTTTTCCCAACTTGGGCACCCACCCATGTCACCGTGCATGCCTACCCGGCACGTTCGCACATCGGTCGCCTTCATTCACAACCTGTCGCACTTCTTCACCCGGCTCGCCCTTCATTCATTCAGCAAACGCCCTCACCGTGTTACCCTACCCGACAGCCCAACTGTTCCTTCGTTCGGCAGGCGCACACGCACCTGTGTCGCCGCTCACCCGAACTCTCATTCACGGTTTCGACCTCCCTTCGTTCGGTGGGCCGCACGTAGTACCGCCTACACAAACTCTCGTTCACGACCTCCGGTTCAACCACCCTTCGTTCGGCTGACACCCTCACTGTGTCGTCCTGCACAAACTATCAACTGGTCGTTCAACCCTACATGAACGCCCTACCCGGGTCGCCCGTCGTTCAGCCCTACACGAACGCCTTGAACGGTTTGCCCGTCGTTCAACTCTGCATGAACGCCTTGAATGGTTTGCTCATCGTTCAGCTCTGCACGAATGCCCTGAACGGTTCGCTCGTCGTTCAGCTTTGAACGAACGCCCTGAATGGTTCGCCTGTCGTCTAGCTCTGCATGAACGCTCTGAACGGTTCACCCATCGTTCAGCTCTACACGAACGCCCTGAATGGTTCACCCATCGTTTAGCTCTACACGAACGCCTTATTATGCCCGTCGTGCGCGCACATCTGCACTAAACCTTCGCACTTCTTCGCACTTCTCACTTAGCTCGTTCCAGTGATCTGTGTCCAAGTTTGTTGGTTGAATGACTCATCTCCAACTCGTCCTCCACTTATTTATACGCTTGAATGCCCATCGTTCAAATGCCCAGCCGACCTACCCATCAAACACTCTTCCATCAGCTTTGTTCCATTTTAACACGTTAGCCCACCAACATATCGTGTGGCCGCCCCCATCGCATGTCAGCTCGCTCGTCGGCTTTCCCGCTCCTCGGGTTCCCTATGATCACTCATACGATATATATATACCACGCTCAACACTTCACATTTTTCACTTGCATGACCTTCCACTGTGGCCACAACTCGCCCATCCACGTGCCCTACAGCTTGTGGTCTTCACATTCTCCCCCACTATAAATCATTGTCGTCCTCGACAATCTCTCATCCCGGCAACCATTTGTCACCAAGATACCCATACCAAGGCATATACTCCATCAGTATGTCATACATCGAAAAGTCATCTTAATCCATGATCATCAACCACCTCGTCACAATCTCCACATGTTGCTCCCATTGTGGAAGGTTGGCCCCTCCATCTCAAGTTACATGCTCACTGCAACATCTTGTGTCGACCTCATCATGTAGCATCATCATGTGAACTACTGCCATGATACTCCAACATAATGCTAACACATCTCTGTACACTACTAGTCCCCATGACTTGAACTAGTTGGGTGATCAGTCCAACTGTCATGCTCAACTCATGAGAATACACGTCCTCATGCCATCATCAGTCATTTCTCAGACTCTTGTCACAACATTAACTCGATCAAGAATCCATCTCCATATAAGCCATGTCGAGGTCCATGAAGTAGTCCTCATCTCATTTGCAACATGTTGTCCATGTGCTGCCCATGATCATAGATCAATCAGCTCCCATGTGTCAAAAGTGGTTAAGTCTCAGCTCAACCCATGCCCAAGTGTTGCCACCAAGGAATCATCATTGTTGTAACTCCATCACTCCAAGGTGTCTCATATCTATCCTCCACATCAAGTTACTCTTTCAAGCACACCCATACATGTACTCAAAAGTATGCAACCCATTCTGCATCAAAGTCCCTGACCTCAACTCCTCAATGCATCAGATCCTCCAAGTCCACCATATATGAAGTCCCCAAAAGTCACAACCTCATGTCATCATGAGCTCCATGAATCATCTCTAATCAACACTCTAGCAAGTGTCTCAGCCCAAAGGTCTCTACAAGATGCCTCAGCTCTCCATGTAGTAGGAATGCTCCATAGCCTGCTCACAACTCCATCCAAGTCCAGGGCCTTGTTGTACGAGAGTGCACAACATCTCCATTGGCTCAGAAGTAAAACATCTCCATGTCACACCAGCAAATCCACCTGCACAACATCCCTGCCTTGGCACTCCTCATTGGATGCCCATAAATGACACCTCCACAAGTGCTCCTTCATAATGTCCCTGCATAAGACTGCCATGCTCCATGTCTCCAACCTGATGTCCATGACTAAGTTGCACATGTTGTCCAACTAAGTAGACCCATCACAACAATCGGTCATCATCATCCAAGCTTGCAATCTTCGGTCTAGTGAACTCGGTCACCCAACCATATCATAAACATATGACTCTCTTCCATCATAGCTCCCCCACTAAAGGTTCCACCAAGACTTCCTCTTGGTCTTGGCCATGATAATTCTACCAAAGTATCATCATACTCAAGTGTGTGCCCTCCTCCAATATGCACGTGAGTCATGTCGGGCACTTAGCCAGTTTCTCCATGCGGCTAAAGCACGACCCATTCTTTTGCAATGATCATCATGTTCCTCCCTTGTCACGGGCCCTTGTACCTTCTACCATAAGGTCACAAACATCTCCAACAAGTCCTACAACAGTCAACATTCCTTGCCTCTTCATACAAGGTCTCATCGTAGACATCCATGGTAAGATCCTCCCTTACATCAGCAAACTGATTTTGCTCTTCCCTACATACGGTTCATCTACCAAATGCTCAACTGAAACATAAGCATCAATAATACTTACTTCATCATGAGGCTCCTCCATGTGAGTTTCCTCATCCACCCATGTCTGCAAACTTCACGATCCTGGTCCAACTTGATCAATCTCAAGTTCATCCTCCATTGTTGTCATATTTGCAACATTCTTGTATTGGTCCTTGAGTTCTTCAAGTTCTTCTTTGATCTCCAAACAACCTCCCCGGATCTTCATGTTCTCAGCCTTCATCGAAGCCCATACATAACTCCATCTACTCATCTGTTCCAACACTTTGTACCGGAAAGCTTCACCTGCATTATGGCTAGATTCACCTGCCATAGGTCCTTCCACCATCCCTGCCATCCACTTTCCTTGCAAACCTGAATCACCCGTCAAATTTCTTCACCATTCACCAGGCTCTTCCTGCAAACTGGATCAGCTCTGATACCACTTGTCACGCCCCTACACTGGCAGTACTCTTCCAATCGCACTATAGCGAGGTGCGGCACCACCGACCACTTTCTTTTCACCAATACTTATGATCGTGGACTACGCCTAACATTCGTACTTAGTTTATTTTTAGTTACCAAGTATTACTTTATCCTTTATACAAGATGAAAACCATGAACATTCATCATAATAGCATTAACATACAGAAATGCACAACAATATAAAGGGAGGGGCAACTCCCCGATGTGAGTCTGCTCGTATATCAATATATATAATTTTCATGTACAAGTTAAATCTTGGAGGAAACCCCAAATTTACACTTAGCCAATTTTTCACAACTTCGGCAAACTCGGTTGCCTAGCCTTGTCGGTACCTTCGAACGATCACCGCACGTTCTACCCAACTCTTCGTTCACCCCTGAACGCGCTCGTTCAGCTTGTCGCGTCATTTGCCCAACTTGGGCGCCCACTCGTGTCACCGTGCACGCCTACCTGGCACGTTCGCACATTGGTTACCTTCATTCACAATGCGTCACACTTCTTCACCCGGCTTGCCCCTCGTTCGTTCAGCAAATGCCCTCACAGTGTTACCCTGCCCGACATTATCGTTCAGCCCAACCATTCCTTTGTTCGGCAGGCGCACACGCACCTGTGTCGCCGCTCACTCGAACTCTCGTTCATGGTTTCGACCTCCCTTTGTTCGATGGGCCGCACATAATACCGCCTACACAAAATCCCGTTCATGACCTCTGGTTCAACCACCCTTCGTTCGGTTGACGCCCTCACCGTGTCGTCTTGCACGAACTGTCAACTGGCCGTTTAGCCCTGCTCAAATACTCGGGTTGCCTGTCATTTAGCCCTGCACAAACGCCATGAACGGTTCGCTCGTCGTTCAGCTCTGCACGAACGCCCTGAGCGGTTCGCCCATCGTTCAGCTCTGTACGAACGCCCTGAATGGTTCGCCCGTCGTTCAGCTATGCACGAACGCCCTGAACGGTTCGCCCATCGTTCAGCTCTGCACGAACGCCCTGAACGGTTCACCCGTCGTTCAACTCTGCATGAACGCCTTTGCCAATTATGCCCGTCGTGCGGACACATCCGCACTAAACCTTCGCACTTCTTCGCACTTCTCGCTTAGCTTGTCCAAGTGATCTGCGTCCAAGTTTGTTGGTTGAATGACTCATCTCTAACTCGTCCTCCACTTATTTATATGCTTGAACGCCCATCGTTCAAATGCCCAGTCGACCTACCCATCAAATGCTCTTCCGTCGGCTTTGCTCCATTTTAACACGTCGGCCCACCCACATATCGTGTGGCCGCCCTCATCGCATGTCGGCTCGCCTGTCAGCTTGCCCGCTCCTAGGATTGCCTGGGACCGCTCATACGATATATATATACCACGCTCAACACTTCGCATTTTTCACTCGCGTGACCTTCCACTGTGGCTACAGCTCGCCTATCCATGCGCCCTGCAGCTCGTGGTCCTCACAATGGAGGTGATGAAAAACCCAAGTTTTCAACAATTTTATTGGCTTGTATCAATATAGTGTAAAGCTATAATAATAATATACATTAACAATAATTAAAAATTAATTGCCACAAATACATTAACACTAAGCATGTTGGATGAGGAATTTAAGATATTCTTAATCTTTTTTTTATTGAAACATAGAATCATTTAAAATCAACTACTACTTTATTGAAAGTGATTCTTGTCAATTAATCCTAGTAACAAGGTATGTGCACATGGAAGTGATGGATATTTGTATCCATATAATGCTAATTCTATTGTGGTAGAGTAAAATGACCATATTAATTGGGGCATGGAGGTGACGAAAGATTCAAAATATCAACAATCTTATTGGTTTGTATCAATTTTGTACAAAGCTATGACAATAATTTTCCACATAAAAACAAAATATACATTATTAATAATTAAAAATTGATTGCCTCAAATACTAAGTATGTGGGGCGATGAATTTAGTAACTTCGTAGGAACAACTGTCACTATTTCACCATTAGTAAAACTATTTCATAAATGCCATAAGAGCCACTATACTACTACAAAATCAACTTCTACTTTATTGAAAATGATGGTTGTAATTAAATTCAAATAACAAAATATTAAAACATAAAAGTGATAGAAATGTTTATCCATATAATATTAATTAAGACATAAAAGTAATAGAAATTTTTCTATATATAATAGTATATACTAATAGTAATTCTACTGTAGTAAAATAAATATGGCCATATTGATTAAGGAAAAAAAAACTTAAAATTTCACATGTTTATTATCTTGTATCAATTTAATACACAATTATAATAATAGTTTTCAAAAAACAAAATATACCTCACTAACTAGAAATTAAGTAAAAAAATTCCATCTATATTTAATCTTTTATAAAAATTATTGTTATAAAAAGGTAATCTCCATTCCTATATATTTCTTTATAACATTAATTAATTTCCCCACGTATATATATATAACCCGTTATTAATCATTATAATGAAGGGGCCAGTTTAATTGTCAACCTTCTAAAAACAAATAGGACATGTTGAAATGTAATCAAAATTCATAAAATAAATGAAGTTCAAACCATGTCACATAGATGTTTTATTATTTTTCATTTTTTTATTATTATTTTCAATATGCCATAGCTGTAAATTTTAAAAACAATGAATAATGGTATTAATGATTTTCTCAATGTTATAAAACTATAATACCATTTTAGTAAATTATAAAGAGATTTCTAAAATCTAAATTCAGTAATAAAGAAAAATAAATGGGGATTACGGATAAATGAGATAATTTTATAAAAAATTCAACGCTAATTTAATAAAAATTGATTAATGATTAATTTAATAAAAAATTTAAGAGACGTATAATCCCGAAGGAAATGTCTTATGGAATGGAATTTGAAAATCATGATTGTGATTATGGAATTTTACAATTTTGTAAATTATGACATTACACATGGATTCATAAACTCATTTTTTTATTATTAAAATTTGTAATTTTAAAAATTATTATGAATTTTTATAATTTTATAAAACATAATAATATATATTATAAAATTATTTTACTCCACAATAATAAAGAAAATGATTTGCGTTACAAAATTAATTTACTTCATGTATTAAGGAAAAATAATTTTATTATAATTTTATTCAAAATAAAAAAATATCTAAATCAACACTTATTTTATTCAAATTAAGTGTTAAATGCCAAATGGGGTAGCTAGGTTGGTATGCAGGCAGGCGTCGTTAATATCCTAAAATAGACATGCCCACAAAATTATATTTTAATCAATTAAAATTAATTTAATTTAATAATTGGTTTTATATTTAATAAAATATTTTAATTAATATTTATAAAAGCAATATAGATGGGGTGTTTTGAGAGGACCTCTCCCTTAGGACACCTTTCTCCTGGGACAAGGATGATGACTGCAGTGTGAGGTGGATATGGTTAGGGTTTTTTTTTTCGTGAACCTCTGTCTGCAGTTTATTGCGCCCGCTCCCTGCTCCTCTCCTGGTTACCTCGCCTCCGCAACCACTGCCGTTCCACGGCCATCATCCTGCATCCGACGCTTGGCAGAGCTCCGTCTCAGCATCGCTCTGGCCCTACCGTTTGATATCCTCCCTGCCGTTCGACTCTTACCATTTCCCGTAACCTACCCTGGTTTACCTGTGTTTCGAGGTGCCCGCCGTTTCGAGGGTCTCGCTAGCTGGCACCATGGAGGACATCGATGCTGTCGATTATACCGAAGATCTGCTGGAAGGCGTCTCCATCTGGCACACGCCCTATTCGACCTCACAAGGTATGTCTCTCCCGGATCCTTCGGTCAATTTGGTTGCTTTCTCTTCCGGTGATTCCCCGCGACACCTTCCCGTTATTCTCCCGGATATTCCCCCCACCTGGCCGGCTCTGTCTACTCCTCCTCTCTCGCCGGCCACCTTGGGTTTTGTCACTGGTTGCCTTAACCCTAACCCTAGTTCCTCTCAGTCCGTTGCGAATCATTGGCACTCCTCCGCCGCTCCCGTCTTCTGCTCTCCCCCTCCATTCCCCCCCCCCCGGGCTGCCGGCTCTCATTCGGGTTGTTTCACCGATATTCCTCCACTCTCCGGTCCTCTCCCTGGCCCCTTACCCTCTCCTCTTGCCCCTGGCTCCAACCCTCGTTGCGGGCCGGGCTCCGTCCCTGTATCGATCCCCCCCCCTCTCACATCCGCCGAGAACTAGCCCGGGTAAAAAGTACCGTTGCTTCAGATCCAGGGAGGAAGACACCTTCCTCCGACTTGAGGAGGACATCCAGTGGGGAGACGTCATGGAATTCGCTGATAGGGTTCTTGTGGGTCGTATCAGACGCAGAAATTACTCTGCTGCACGTTTGAAAGCCTAGGCTACAGCAGTTTGGGGACAACACTTGGTTGATATCCCCTTCGTGCAAACATTTGTGAGGGGATGGTTTGCACTACGTTTTGCTCGTGCCGATCACACAAACTGGGTTCTCTCCTCTTTTTGGCACTTTGAGCATGCTCCGGTACTTCTTAAGCGCTGGACCCCCTTGTTCGATCTGGCCACGGAACAGATCGGAATCGGCCCTGTGTGGATCAGACTTCCCGGCCTGCCCCTGCAATTTTGGTCCGAAGATATATTCCGCAGAATTGGTAATGCTATAGGCGTCTTCATGGATTATGACAAATCATATCTTCACACAGGTATGATGGCATATGCACGGCTTCTCATTAACTTGGACACCAGGGGAGGGCTCCTGGAACACATCACCATTTAGTGGAGGGAATTTACCAAGAAACAGAACATTGACTATGAAGGGACCCCTTACAGATGCCGCCGTTGCGATAAGGTTGGTCACCTCTTTCGAGATTGCCCACTTCTGAGGAAAGCGTCAGCACAAGCACAGGCAGGCACACAGGCAGTTGCACAGGATCGTCCCTCCCCTCCACCCGCCCAGCCACAGTCTGCGTTACCCACGGAGACTCCTGAACACGCTGATGCTACTCCACACATTCCAGCTGGATCACAGGCGGAGGATCCCACCCGTTCATCGCCTACCCCCAATCCAGAAGACTCGGAACTGGCGGGCAACGATACATCGGGTATGTCTACTGCCTCCTCTCCTTTTAATTTATCATCCATGCATGATTTGGCTTCCTCTGTCTCTTTGCATCGGGTTGTATCCTCCCCTCCTCACACTACTGCTCCTTCAATGCCCTCCTCCCGTTTCCCCATCCCTCCCTCCACCCTAAATTGTCCCATCCCCTCCCCCCTCTTCTTGCGTCCTGCCGTGTCTGCCATCTATCCCCTCGCAGTTATCCGATCTGCTACCGGCCCCCGCCTCCCCGGCTCCTCCCCGGTACTCTCTCCGCCCCCGGAATAGAGGATATGGTTCTGACGTCATTGGACTGGATCTCAACCCTTCGCCTTCTCAACAGAAGCTATCACGGGGGCGTCCTTCCCGTCTATCCAAAGCTAGACATGCTGCTGATGCTGAAGTCGCCCTTGGACAACAGTAGACCATTTTCAGGGCCCTTAGAGCATTGAAAAGCCTTGCCTCACATCCGTCATGAAGATTCTGTCTTTCAATTGTAGGGGGTTCGCTAGTACACCCAAAAAACTAGCTCTTCGGAGACTTCTCTCCCTCTCTCTTTCGAACATTATCTTTCTGCAAGAAACACTCTGTCCTGCGGATTCCCTTATTCCAACACTCGAGGCCTGGTTACCCAATTGGACCTTCCACGCAATTGACGCTTCTGGGAGATCTGGTGGTTTGGCGATTGGCATCAACAACAGAGCGTTGCGAATCATCAACACCTGGGGCGGTAGAGGTTTCATTGGCATCGATGCCTATGTCCTATCTATGGAAACAGATCTCAGGCTCATCAATGTATATGGCCCTTGCTCTGACAGGGCCGCCTACTGGCATTCACTATTGACCTCTGCTCTCTTTCAACATGATAACATTATCCTGGGAAGGGATATGAACTTCACCATGGGATTTTGTGAATCTTGGGGGCATGCGGCTAGGATTGATCCCTTACACTATATCTACCCTCCTGGATGAACACCACTGGATTGACACACCCATGGCAAAATTACAACACACATGGTCAAATAACAGATGTGGCGAACAGAGTCTTGCTAGGAGACTCGATAGATTTCTTATTAAAGAACCCCTTCATAGCAGGATAGCTCGTATCAGGCAATGGGTGGGATCAGGTGGCATCTCCGATCATAGACCAATTTATATGGAATTCTCAAATATACATAACAAAATTAAGAGCCCCTTCAAGTTCAACTCCTCTTGGTTAAAAGACCCCTCCTACATTCAGATGGTCACCGATTACTGGCAGAGTCACCCCATCAATGAGGAGGAACATTTCACTGAGGGGTTCATCAGGAAACTATCGGAGCTTAAAAGGATCTCTAAGAGTTGGGCACATCAAAAGAGACTCCGTGACGATCAATCCTTGAAGGAGGCTGAAGATATCATTGCTTCACATGAAGAGGAGGATGAGGGCATCTTTCCCTCACAGGAAAGAAAAAACCTTTACATGTCCCTTATAGAAAAGTGATCACAGATCCAGAAAGACAGAGAGGAAAGTTGGAGGCTACGCAGCCGAGCCATATGGCTCGCTGAGGGGGATGCAAACACTCGATTCTATCACAGATATGCCAATGGGAGAAAGGCTATTAACACTATATGGGAACTAAGGGATGAACAGGATCATATGGTCACTTCTCAGAGGCGACTAACTAAGCTAGCAACTAATCACTTCAGGAATATCTACAAAGCTCCCCGAGAGACAAACATACTTGATATTATGCGAGTGGCTGAACAGTTCCCCAGATTCGTCGATCCGGAGGAACACGATGACCTCACCAAGGAGGTGTCTATGGCTGAGCTGGAAGCAACCATCAAATGGTTCAAGAAGGATAAAAGTCCTGGTCCCGATGGTTGGACCATCGAATTCTACATTACCTTCTTTGACATATTGGCAGACGATCTATTGAAAATCATTGAGCTTTATAGACAATCTGGCAGGATCTCCTCGGCCATCAAATCCACTTTCATCGCCCTCATCCCCAAAGTTGACTACCCAGCTACATTCAATGATTTCAGGCCCATCTCTCTCTGCAATTGTCTCTATAAGATCATTGCAAAGATTATTGCCAATTGTCTGAAGCCTATTTTATCTCGCCACATCTCCTGTGAGCAATTTGCCTTCCTTGACCATCGCCAGATTCATGAGGCCATTGCCACAGCTCAGGAACTCCTTCATACCCTTCATATTAAAAAGCAAAGAGGCATGATCCTCAAAGTTGACCTCACAAAAGCCTTTGATAGAGTAAACTGGTTATACATCAGGTTACTCTTGACTCACCTCGGCTATCCATTTGCATTCATTAAGTGGGTCATAGGATGCATTACTGAGGTTGCTTACAGTGTTCTTCTAAATGGGGAGGCCACTCCTTTCTTCACATCGGAAAGAGGGCTCAGACAGGGCTGCCCCCTCTCTCCTCTCCTATTCCTGCTGGTTATGGAAGGACTAAGCAGACTTATCATAATAGCTAAGGACAGGCATCTGCTCTCTGCAATATGCATATCTGAGAATTTTTTCTTTACGCACTTACTGTTTGTGGATGACATTCTCATATTCCTCAACAGAGGGCTGGGTGATATTACAACATTGCATAATATCTTTCTTCTATTTCAACGAGCTACTGGGATGATGATAAATGACAATAAATCTACTATTACGACTGTTGGCTGCTCTCGCCAGGAGTCTACTTTTGCATCCCAGAGGTTCCCCTTTACCTCATCCATGCTCACTGATGGCATCAAGTATTTGGGGTATCGGCTCAAACCACTTGGCTACAAAATAGCAGATTGGACTTGGTTCCTTGCCAAGGTGGAGAAAAGACTCCATATCTAGTATCACAAATATCTTTCAAGAGCAGGTCGCCTTATTCTTATCAAATCTGTCATCGAAGCCACGCCTGTATACTAGATGACACTGGCTTGGATTCCTCGAGGAATCTTAAACATATTACAGAGCATTTGCACCAGATTCTTATGGAATGGACATCAACCTGGGAGAGTTTTTGCTTGGGTAAAATGGGACACCATTGCCAGGCCTAAAAGATGGGGTGGATGGGGTATCAAGAGATTAGACCTGTTTGCTAAAGCCCTAGTTGCTAAACTTGGCTGGCAACTACTGACCACTGACAGCCTCTGGTCACGAGTAGCGCAAGAAAAATATATCAGACCCTCCCATCTCATGGATTGGTTTCGACAGCAGCACAATCCAGGTCTCCATATCTCTAATATATGGAAGGCTGTTATACTCTCCCTTCCACTCCTCAGGGAAGGCATAACCTGGCGAATAAAGAGTGGGCAGGATGTAAGGATTGGTATAGATCCCTGGGTAGGTTGTGGCAACCTACACAGACTCCCATATGGTCTTATCAGACACCTACACAATAGGGGTATATCTCATATTATCCACATAGGTGACAATGCAAACTCTGTTTTTCTTCAACAGGCCTGGCACTCATCGGCACATTTGGGCATTCCGGATCAGTGGCAGACAGACTGGAACAATTATACTGAAGCCCTCACTCAAGCTAATATCAGATTAACAGATGGACCTGATGAACTCATATAGGCCATTGCCAAACATGGTCATTATACTCCGTAGGAGGGATATCTGAAGTTAATGGAACCATATAAGCCACCGGACATCCTTCCACACATGAATAAGATTTGGAAGCTCCAGGCCGCACCACGATGTCGCTTACTCATGTGGAACATCATATTTGACAAAATCCCCACTGGTAAAAACCTTCTGAAAATATCCTTTTATTGCCCATTCAGATGTCACCTCTGTTGTAGTGAAGAGGAGAGCACCGGTCATCTTTTCATCCACTGCTCTGTCACTAGGTCCCTCTGGCTCAGTGTATCTCTGCATATTCCCGACCTCAAGGATTGGAATGTGACAAACATCATGGAAGCTTGGAGAAATTGGACCAGAGACCACTCTGGCAAACGCATAAACTTACCCCTGCTTGTTTGCTGGGCTATCTGGATAGCCCGGAACCACTCCATATTCAATAACAGACCCCCTAACTGGCCCACCATCTTGAGCCATACTATTGCTAACTACAATATCCTCCCTGAGCCTGATAGAATTAGACCTGCCCGCTCTATCACTCTCAACATTGATAAGACCAAGCCATGGGCCTTCTTTGATGGCTCTGCTCAGGACACAGGATGTGGTGGGGGTGCTGTGTTATTTTTGAATGAATCTCACTACTTTAGGATCCAGATTAAACTTCCCAATGGCACCAATAATTTTTCTGAGCTCAGCACAGCCAAACATATCATTTATTTTGCCATCCAAAAACATTGCAGACACCTTCAGTTATTTGGTGATTCTCAGATTGTTTGCAATTGGATCAACTCTGCATCACATTGTTTTACTTACTCTTTGAGAAATATACTTGACGAGGCCAAACGACTGATCACTTCTTTTGAAACTTTTGAATGTCGTCACATCTACAGGGAACAGAACACTGAAGCAGACCAAATGTCAAAAGAAGCAGCGCATAGCCGCCTAGACCAATGGCTGATACAGGAAAAGATTGATGGAACATTCCATCAATATTATCACAGGCCTTACATAGATCTTAACAGGAATGGGTCACCGACCCATCCATAAAATACAGTTTTGTAATATGGCATCCTTTTTTATATACTCTTTGTACAGTTCATGACGACTATTACAGTGCTCTCTGCGTAGAGAAAGCTTTTGGTATTTAAATTTTGTATCTATAACAGTTAGACTCCCTGCGAGGAGATCCAGAACACTCAGGTTATTTTTTTGTGAACTTTGACTGGCCAGTGGCCACATATGAATATGCGATCTGCATCTACAAAATGTAATTTCTCCCTCATAATAGAAATTACGAATTTTTCCTTACGGGAAAAAAAAAGCAATATAGATTATTTAAATTATCTATAAATGACAATGAAGAAAATCCATTGAAATTATAATTGGTTTATTGAATTTTTAAAAAGAAAAGAAAACAAATATTTTTATAATCTTAGTTTTATGTTAAAAAATAGTGAGAGAAGTTTTTCAAGGTTATTATAGTTTACATTTTTCAACACACAATTTTTTATATAGTTCATGGGTTGGTTTGTATTTGATTTGGATTGGATCATTATATTATTTTTCATTTATCTCTATGCTTTAGAGTGCAAAAATTTGGATGAATCAATTTTGCAGGGTCATTTTCAAGATGGTCCCATTTTGGAAAAATAAGGGTGAAAAAATCTTTATCAATTTTGAGGAATAAAATGACAACTTATTGTGGTCCCAAAGTTACTATGGATTGAGATTCCATATTCTACCCACGAATACCTTTCTAACAATATAAGAATCGCCTCAATTGGAGCTTGTATGAGAAAGTTATGCCTCTCGCAAGTTGACCTACCTAGTCGACCACCATGGTATAAGTGGATGTCACATAAGCTCCCTTACTCACATATTGGACTAGCCATGTGTGGGATTTCAAGAAAAATATAGAAGGCCCAAGAAATTTATCACTAGTTTAAGGTTGAGGAAGTGAAACCTTATAATTATATGGCTATTAGGTATGTTAATACTGAGTCACGAGTGGGAGCAAGGGTTTCGTTCTATATGATTAAATATTATTCCATAATTGAGCATAGAAGTGAGAGTGGGAAGATAAAGAGAAAAATAGAGGGGGTTAAGTTTTTGTAGCGGTCATGCAAGCCACATGATTCAACGAACTTCATAAAGAGTACCGTTTTCTTTATATTTGCATGGTTTTCCATACCAGAAAAATGATAACAAAGTAACCACACCTTCTAGCTGAGTTTTGTCCTATAAAAGTTTCCTAGGGAAAATATTTGTGTCTATTGTGGATAGTTTTTGTGTATTTTTTTTTTTTTTTTGGCATTTCAACTAATTTAATAATTAAGTAGAAAATCAACTAACTATAGAATTTAGAATCCAAGGAAAAATTAAAGATAAGCTTTTGATAATTTTATTAGATCTATTGTGATGCAAAGTGGAATATATGCATCAATTTATAGATTAGTATTTTAACAATGTTGATTTTCCTCTTTGTGTTAGTCATAATTAAACTTTTGATCTTCTAGATTAGGGTTAACCAACTTCTTGTAATATTGAAAATGTAGCTAAGAAGGTGATTTTGTATTGATCAAGTCACCATGACATGAAATAAATCAAAAAAAATTCTCTCACAACTAAATTATTTAAATATTTCCTAAGTTTGGACCTTGGGCATAGAATATATATATATATATATATATATTTTTATTGGTCGTTTTTTTATGAATTTAAGAGGTCAATGAAAAAATATATCATGATTGTTGATCTCAAGTGTGGAGGTGCAATCTCTGCCATCCATCACTTTGGAGATTAGGTCAGAAAATTATAAAAGAAGGAAAGGGGTTATTGGAGAGATCAGTTCGATTTGGAATAAGAGCTAGGCAATCGGTGGTGATAAGAAATTGAATTGACTACGGAGTTTGGATCAACGAAGAGGTTATCTTTTATGGGCAACGAATAGACTTGTGGAGGTCAAGATACCAAGACGTATAAGTTGATTTAATTGAGCAGATATCAGGCCAATCTAGGAAATTCGTGTGGGTTGAAGAAGATTGAATTGTGGATTGATTAGTTGGGCCATATAAGCCAATTTGCATTAAATCGTACAATTATTTTTTTGTTGGGTCAAAGTGCTGAAATTTTTGAGTGATATGATGTTGTCTCATTCCTTAGAAGGGTTGTTGCGATCAATTTTTTGAAGTTGAATCAAGAGCCATGTTTGCTTGTTTTCTCCATTTTGGGGTTTCCAAGGGAAAATTTTGTAAAAAAAAAATGTGCTTAGTTTTATGTTTTATTTCCACTATGAATAACTAAGTTAGGAACCTAAAGTATTTTTTGTTATAAATTTTCATATATGAAGAAATTAGTTTTATTTAGGTTCTCGCAAATTTTATCGAACATTAAATATGATATGGGTTCAAGAAATACAACATGGTATTAGAGCAGTTGTCTATGAGTACAAAACCAAGGGAAATTAACACAGGGTATTCCGTTAAACAAAAAAATTAGTGCAAGTCTTCAACAAGCAAGTGTTTAGAGGTTTAGTCCATCATTGCTACCAACGTTTGATATGAAGACAAATTGGAAGGGTCCTCAAATTATCTTCAATGGAGGGTCTGAATCACAACCATTTTCAAGGAAAATAAATTGTGGAGCATCGTAAATACCATAGTGGTTCTATCAATTTAAGATCCAATAGCCCTAGATCTGCATGAGGTAAAATAATCAAGTGTGCAAAGGATATTTTTGGATGGATCCAAAGATCACCTTATTCCACCCCTAGAAGAAGATAATGAAATAAATGTTTGATGCGCTCACCAAGTTGTAATAGAGTGACTATTAGACTTGAAATATGGTACTAATGGATTAGCTACACATCACAAGGATGTCCAAAGGTGATGGTGTAGCTTCCTATTTGATCAATATCACTCAGTTATGGGATGATATGGTAGATGTAGGATAAATTATACTTGGAACCAAAATTGGTGTGTATATCCTTGAATGGATTTATGAAACAATGTGATATGTTCGTCAAATGCATCGTGGGTCAAATGCACCTTCCCACTTTGGAAAGTATGTGGGATGATTTAATTCAAGAAGAGATCAAAGAAGGGTCTCAACATCGTGATCAAAAGAAGAAATTTGAGGAGGAAGAAAATCTTGTCCATACTTTAACTTGTTTTTTGGTAGATATTGAGACTAGAAATTACCCTCTTTTAATCATTCATTTTTCCATCATTATCCTTTTCTAAATACACAATTTGATCCATTCCTTGCTATTACTAGTCAATTATTCCCCATTCACCTTTGAAGATATACATTTATGCTTGAATTTATATGCTAAATAGATGGTACTTACAAAAGAAATGATGAGAATGTATAGTTTGTAATTTTAGAATTGTTATCTTGTTTGAATGTAGGGTTCAAGAAGTTTATATATATATATAAATATATATATATAGTTCCTAGACCTATTTGGACTTAGGCCTTATATAAGGAAACTTACCTCCCGATTAAGGAACCCTACACACTTAGATAAGGAAAACCTACCCTCCCCACCATTATAAGGAAAATGACTCACTGATATAAGGAAATGGACTCCCCGTTATAAGGTAATATACTCTCTTACCCACTGTCTCTCTCTGAATTTCTCATTAACACCAAGATCAAACTTTGAAAATATCAAATGTTGATATAAATTTCCAGAATTATACTATGCTGATTTCTCTAAACATCCAATAATCGTCACACTACAAGGGAAATCCTTTTAGTAGAGGTTTTTGTGGAAGCCCCTATAAAAATAACCCAAAAATTCATTTGTACTGGAGGTCACTAGTGGAGGTGGGCAAGCAGATGTTTAAGCGGATTTTTTTTGGACTGTGCATCTACAATATACAAACACATTGGTGCTTTACTATCCATACAAGCACTTGTGTTGCATAGAACATGTTGCACCATGGATAATTTATTTTATAAAATAAAAAAACATGTTCGCTAAATAAAACAACACACTGGTGCTTGAATAATTGATAGCACCGAAAAAAGGTTACCTTTTAAAAAAAAGTTGTGTTGTATACACCCAAAGCAGCAGTGCCCTTCATGTAGTAAAAGGACCTGGTGCATACCAAGAAGGAGCACCGCTATAGTTTGTTTTTTTTTTAGACAAAGTTCGGTTGCTATATTATGGACTGAAAAAAGGAGTCAGTTCTCCATACAAACAATATTTTCTGGATGTCTTGGATCAAAGAAATTACAAAATGGGACTTTTTCTTGATCCTTGTTCTAGTAGTTCTGCCTCTAAAACTTCCTAAACTACTGTAGATCCTAACAAACTGTAAAGACCAAAATTTACAACTGCAAAGCATATTTAATCTATGTCTATATGACTAATCTGTCTAGCCGTTGACTCTTCTGGATTTGGGTCTGGTTCCACCTGCTTTGCGCTAGAGGAGCTGGGTGCTTCCTTGTTCTTTTTGTCCATCATGAACTGTAAGATTTGAATCGACTCTTTTGCGTGGCTGCAGCGGTTTTCCAGGTTTCTGAACTGTTCATAGAGGGATGATGCTCTATGCAGGAAGAGATTGATCTCTGTCCTGTATTTTTCATTCAGAATCCTATACTGATCTTCCATTCTTGTCTCTAGGCTCCTGACCTGATCCTGCATGATATGATGCTGCGACCTTAGCTCCTCAAATTCTGCTTGAAGATCTGCGCAATGGAGGCAGTCTTCTGATCGAGCCATTATCTCAAGCAACTCCTTTGGCTCACTACAACGTCTCTCGCTAGACCAGACACAGTATTGCCAAGTATTTCTCGGGCTGCCTTGCTGAATGCGATGGAGGATTCTCTTCTCCGCTGTATAAATAGAATTTGTCTGTGCACTTTGAGGGTGGGAGGATGAGCTGCTGTGGATCACGGGAATGTGCTTCCACCAAGAGATCATATGCAGATCTCGCAGGGCATGGAGGGTCAATATGAAGTGACATTTCTCACTTGAAATCTTGTGCTTTCGCTTGCTTCGGATCACCTTTCCGATTACATTTCTGAACAAAATCCTATCTGCCTGTACTACTCTGTATTCGGCACAGATTACCTGAACTTTCCCTTTGGTTTTGAATGATGATGGTCGTCTGTTGTTGACTGGAATTATAGTGGTCATGGTAAAGGTTGCATTGACACGCTGGAGTTACAACATAGAATTCCAATGGGGCGCTCACAGGCTTTGTTGGCGTGCTTATCTGCCTCCTTGTTCAAGCCACGTAGGATGTGATGGTAGTTGGCCTCTTCCATTGTCGCGTGCAGGATTTGGTTTCGCTGATTTATTTGCTGGAGGAGGATGTTTGGGGAGCTCTGGCGATATACCATAAGGCGAATGATTATGGAGGAGTCCCAAAACACTATTGCCTTCTTAATCCCGAGTTTGATTAATTGGGTGAGCCCCTGGAACAAAGCCAGACCTTCTGCTCTGTTATTAGAATTTTCCCCAAGTCCCCATTCATAACGAAGGATACATTCTCCGTTTGCGTTACAAATAAGGCCCCCTGCACCCGCTAGACCCGGATTCGATTTAGTTGCGCCATAAAAAAATAAGAAAAACCTATTGCAGTTGCTCAACCAGTTAGAGAATTCCTCCTCCTTTACCCTCAGTTTCCAACCCCTGTTTACTTCTTTTACCTTTATCCCCTGCCTGCTAGTTTCTTGTGCTCTGGGAATATTCTCTAGGGCGTAGCTGAGGAAGTTTCTCTCTTCTACATTGTAATTTTTTGCATCAATCTTGCCTCTGGTATTATTTGTAATTGCTTCCAAAGCCAGCATTTTAGCTTTATAACAAATTTTCCTAATGCAAAATCCTTTCTCCTGGAAAACCTTACCATTTCTTGCTAACCAAATGCGCCATAGGAGAGTGAATGGTATAGTGTTCCATAGTCTTTGCGCCAATTGGCTTCTTTTTTCCTTCCATGGGCAGTTCTTCCTCCATTTATGGATCGTTTCTCCTATGGTGTTATGAGATTCCCAGGTTGACTCTCCAATTGAGGCCATCCTCTTCCAGCATTCTTCTGCCACCGGGAATTCTAAAAATAGGTGCTGCATTGTTTCCTTTGATCTGCACCAGTTTGGGCACCTGGATGGGCCCAATATGCCTCTCTTTCTTAGATTCTCCGCTGTCAATGTTTTCCCTCTTAGGAGCAGCCAAATAAAGAATTTGACTTTGGGTGGCGCTTCTGCTTTCCACACTAATTTCCATTGGTTCCAAGTTTCCGTTTGATAGGTGTTGTCATAGAGATATTGGTGCCTAGCTTTTACTGTGTAATGGGTACCTATTGGATCCCTTCGATACCCATCCATAATGCCTTCTTGAACCAGAGCTTTGCTGTGTAGAAACTTCTTTAGAGCATTGAGGCTGTCTTCTAGAGCATTGGGGGGGTCCGAAAGATTCCATCCTATCCATGCATGAGTGTGGGTGTCCCATTTTGATATTTGGGACAGGTGATAGAGTCCTTTATTGTTAAGCCAAGTTACAACCGGGGTTACCTCTGCTTTGGATCCCAAAGGTTGCTGCCCTAGGATTTTGTCATTGGAGAAGTTGAGACTGCTTCCCCCGTCTGGGACCTTAGAGATGTTTTGTCGCATAAAGGGAATTTCCTTCTTATAGAGTTGCCAAATTTTTGTGCAATCTCTGTTTGGTATATTAGAGTCCAAGAGCTGCTGCCTTGTGCAATTTAAATATTTTACCTCCAGAACTTTCTTCCACCACGCTGTTGGACCTGTGATCAGTCTCCAAACTATTTTTGCTCCTAGAGCCAAGTTAAGAAGTTTTGGTGACCTGATGCCCAATCCACCTTTTTCCTGAGCCTGGATTATGCTCTTCCAACCTACTAGATTAAATTTGTTTTTGACCATCTTCCCTCCTTGCCAGAGTTGTCTAAGAATTCTTTCCATTTTCTGATGGAAAATAGCGGGAGCATGATATAAGGAAAAGCGATATATGGGGAGAGAGGTAATACCTGATTTTAGGAGAATTAGCCTTCCAGTTGGATTCAACCACATTGTGCCCCATTGTTGCACTTTCCTCTCTATTTTGTCAAGTATCTCGTTCCAAGTGTCAGCTTTCAGGGGCCTCAGACTAACTGGCATTCCTAAATAGGAAAAATGATTCCAAGGTAGTTTGCTGGGAACTCCAAAAATAATTGCAATGCTGTGAATGATGTGATTTGCTGTGTTCCATCCATAGATGCAACTCTTTGCCTGGTTGACTTTCCCTCCTGAGTAATCCATGAATTGGTCCAAGAGATTTTTAAATCTCCTTGCTATTGTTGTTGAGGCTCCTCCTATCAACAAAGTATCATCCGCAAACTGTGAGTGATTGATGTTCTTTGCTCCTTGTTCAATCTTGATGCCTGTTATTAGTCCTACTCTTCGGTTGTAGTCCAATGCTTGACTGAATGATTCGGCCATGAGGATAAACAGATAGGGCGAAAGCGGACAACCTTGTCTGAGGCCACGAGATGATTGGAAGGCTGAACATGGTCTCCCATTTATCAAGGGGGATATCCAAGGCCCAGTTATGCATGCAGCAATCATAGTGGTGAAAGAGGGTTCTAATCCCATTTTATGAAGGACAACAAACAGATAGGAATGCCTTACTCTGTCAAAGGCATTTGCAAGGTCCAGCTTTAGAATGAATCCTTTTTCCTTCCTGGTTAAGCTTGAGTGGATGGCCTCTTGTACAAGAAGAATAGAGTCTGATATATGCCTGTTTGGGAGGAATCCTCCTTGGTTTTCAGAGATCACAGAAGGGAGAAGGGGTTTAACTCGGGTTGCTAAGATTTTTGAGATGATTTTATAAGCTGAGTTACATAATGAAATTGGTCGGAATCTCGAGAAGGAGGAAGGTCGATTTTCTTTCGGAATCAAGGCTAGATAAGTAGAATTAGTAAATCCTCCCATTTTACCTTTTTTCATTACCCAACGAATCATCTTTAAGAGGTCTTTTTTTATCATTGCCCAGTATTCCCGATAGAAGCAAATGGGGAAACCATCCGGTCCTGGTGCCTTATCCGGGTGTAAACTCCAGATGGCTGCCTTGACTTCCTCCTCTTCTACTTCTTTCATGAGCTTGCTGTTCATCTCTTGTGTAACCCTTTTAGGCATGTACTGGAGCATGCTTGAGTAGTTCTCTGCGCCTTTGTCTTCAGTCAATAACTTACTAAAATGCCTAGTGGCTGCCTCTTTTATTGACTCCTGGGTGCTATATCGATTTCTTTCATCATCCATTATAGCGCTCACTGTGTTTCTAAGCTTTCGCACTGTAGCTTGGTTATGAAAGTATGCAATATTTTTATCTCCTTCCTGCAGCCAGAGCTGCCTCGATTTCAATCTCCACTTTGTTTCTTCCTCCCTGAGGATTTGGCTCAGTTGAGCATAGAGTTTTCCTTCTTGTTCCTTGTTCTGTTGGGATAGCCCTTGCGTTTCAATTCTCTGTTGCACCTCCTCCAGCTCTTGCCTGATTTTCTTTTTATTCTTCTCAGGCTCTTGATAATTACTCTTTACCCAATTCTTTAAATCCTGCCTTACTCTTTTCAGCTTTGTCTCCCAGATATGAGTCGGAGATCCCTCTACATGATGAACCCAAGCCGCTTGCACCACTTCTTTTGCAGCTGGAGTCCGATTCCATACTGCACTATACTTGAAGGGAATGGGCCCGAGAGGACAGTGGTTTTGGAGATTTAGCGTTATCGGATAGTGATCAGAGGTCGACACATTGAGGATGCTTGAGTACCCTATTGAAAAGGTGGAGAGGTAATCTATGCTAACAAGAAAACGATCAAGCCGTTCCATGATGTTACTGGTGCCAATTCGTCTGTTGCTCCAGGTATATCTATGATTTTTAGGTCTGATATCAACTAGATCGTGATCTTGAAGTATTGCCTCCAATCGACTTCTGAAAGGATCAGAAGTGAAATTACCTCCTCTTTTTTCATTTGCGTGCAACACCAGGTTAAAATCTCCTGCTACAATGAGATTAGTGTTCCGGTCCATTTCTATGCTTGCTGTCAAGGTGTCCCAGCAGATCTCTTTTTCTCTGTACTGATTTGGGGCGTACACATTGTACACAGTTACTGATTGGCCTCCAGTTCTACTTTCAAGAGCGGTTCGGATCCAGTTTTGCTGACTGTTGGTAGAGCTGCACATCCATTTGTTGCTGTCCCATAAAGTTGCTATGCCACCTGAGGCTCCTCTTGCCTCACTTATTCTTCCACAAAATCGCTTCTGCTGACTAATTACTTTGTTCATTTCACTTTGATCTTGCTTTGTTTCCTGTATGAGCATGATTTTAGGGTTCTCGCTTTGTATTAGATCCTTAAGGGCAACTAGCTTTGAGGGGTGCCCTAATCCCCTGCTATTCCAAGACAGAATTTTCATCATGAGTTACCTAATGTGTGGAGAGGTGCTCGCCTCTCATGTCCCTTACTGCTCTTTTCTTTTTCCTGGGGTCCAAGAATAAAGCTCTCTATTGGAGTTTGTGTGCCTAGAGCTATATCCTTTTGTGCATTTTCATCCCTTTGCTGTTTAGCTATTTTTCTTCCAGGTCCTGGTTTTTTCTGAACATCACTGGGTGCTCCATGGTCCTTTGAAGAATTTCTGGTAGTTCTCGAAGAGGGTGGATCAGGTGGGGGTTGCAAGGAGGGGGAAGAAGATTGGGGTGGGGGTTCAGAGGAAGGTAAGTCAGGGCCAGATTCAGTCTCAGAAAGGATCAAAAAAGGGTTGGAAGAAGGGGGAATTGGAGGATCGGGAGTCAGAGTGGGAGGGGATGGGGGTCGTTGATTGGAGGTTCCAGGAACATCAGTTTCCGGAGGAGATTTGTGAGAAGCTGCTGATTTTTTCTTTTTTACAGGTTCCCAATGGCCATCCTGCTCGTCGTTATCAAGATTGATAGTTTTTGTGCATCTATTTGCAAAGTGTCTGTATTCGTGACATACCTTGCATTTGAAGGTTATTTGTTCGTAGTCTAGTTGTTGGATATGGCTCCAATCATCAACTTTCAACTTGATCGCCTCCGGTAGTCCTCGGCCTAGATCAAATTCTACACAGATCCTTGTGCATGCTTGCATGTTGTCTTTGGGTTCACTGCGATCTATATATTTTCCCACTGCATTTCCTATTGCTTTGATGGATTCATCCTCCCAACAGTGAAGAGGGAGATGGGGCAACCGTAACCAAACTGGAATAGCATTCGGGATGTCTAGTTCTGGATCGAAATCCGTGGTCCATTTGTGGAGGTAGAGGCCCTTGGAATCCATAAAATATGGTCCATTCCTGAATATTAGATCTTTGTCCTCCTTTGTCTCGAAATGAAATGTGAAGTATCCTCTGCCACAGAATCTAATAGATATTTTTCCCTGAGTCTTGTCCGACCAGTTTCTTTCAACCCATCTTTGCACTGTTTTAGGCGACGGCCAAAGTCCAGTGAACTGCCCAATGAGTCCTTTCTCTGCGAGAGAAAGGGCTGCCATGCGAGGGATTGCAGGCGGCAGTTGAACTTCCTGTAATACATCGAGCTTCTTTACGAACTTTGTTGATGTTGGTCGGGTTAGTTGCGGGGGAAGAGATCTTACCAAGTTAGAGAAGGCCCGTTGCAGATCCGGATCCCCGCAAGGAGGATCCGGAGGGTCCATGCTGAGGCGCTGCTGCAGGAAGGCTCAGGCGCGCGCAGGTCAGGCGGCTCCGCTCAGGGGCGCGCAGGAAAAAAAAATACCGCTATAGTTTGTTAATTTAAAAAAAAATGCAATGTTGTTTTCCAATGATGCATCAGTGTTGTAAATGTATGAAAACACCCTGAATGGCCTTCTAAAGAGCACCGCTAGGCGGATTTCAATTTTTTTTAAAAGAGCGATGTTATAGTCAAATAAAGCACCAATGTGGTAACTATATTAGAACGCACAGTTATAAATTTTTTAATTTAAAAAAAACTTGGTGCTCTTGGATATCTTCCACACCTGTGTGGTTATCCTATCACACTGAAGGAGGGTTAAATAAATAAATAAATAATCTCGACCGTAAATTTCATTTTTACCATCTACACTATTGGAGAGCTCTGAACCACCAATGCCACTCTTGCCTCATGCAAGCGCCTTGACGTCGGTGCTTCTCTTGCTTGTCATCATTTTGTATCGTGCTCATTACGTGAGTTTCCATTTTTTGCAAATTGTGATAAAATTTATTTTTCTCCATTACATGTCAACAATGCCTCCCCAACAAGTAAATGCCCAGGTAATGTGTATGTTTCTCTCTAATTTACTTTTTAGCAGATTATAATCACAAATTAGCTTAAAGATTCCATTGTTTAAAAAAAAAATTGCACGGTGCACCTGATATGTTTGCCTTGCACTGATAGCAGCGCACCCTCTAAATTTACAAGGGGGATCACAGTTCGATGCATGAACATAATGCACTGCTAATGTTTCGGTGTGTTTCATAAACAAAACTACACTTGGAAAGCTATAAATTTTACATAGGTATGTACAATTTTTACGGTATGTATGGTACGTTCATATTTACCAAACACACCGCAAAAATAATATTTTAAAATATAGTTGTAGCCCAGTGTGTTCGATAACCTGAATGTTCAGTACCAATGCAAAAAGGTTATATGTGCACATCAATGCATGAGTGTGGCACTCCACTATGAAAATGTAAATTTTTGAACCAACAATGGTGTGTCATACATATATGCACATCGATGTTGAGGTAGTTGTGTTTTACAGTGCACCAGAGCTGGTACATGACTCTATTTTTGGCACACCGATGATTTTCTTTTTTTTTTTAATTTGAAAGTTATGTTTCCATATTTATAATAAATTTTTCATTTTATAAAAAAAAAAAAAAAAATTGTATTTTATGTATGAGGCTGATGTAATTTATATGTTAATCATGTAGCAGAGACGTCAGTAGAGGGAGTATTAGTAGGAGTAAGAGCAAATGGTAGACCCATACAATATGGTCCGACCATGGAGGCCAGAGAGAGGGAGATGTATTTATACCCTCACCCTATTACTACAACAACTTGAGTGCTCTTAAGGAATGTAGGCCTCCTCAATTATAATGAGGAGGCTGCATCCTTGAAGACGCACTCTGTCTTATTGGAACATATGATCTGTTGATGGAGTGCCCAGGAGCAGGGTTTTCGTGTCGGTCCTCGGGCATGGTATAGGCCCTCTGAGGAGGAAATTGCTTTATCACTGGCCTATCCAGGAGGGGAGGATTTTCCTCAATTCCCTGATGCCCTCATGGGGTTGCAACTGAGATTCATCTTTCCTACACTTAGAGATATGTTGAGCCTCATGCAATCTGTCCAATAGATTTTTAGGTCTATTGTTGACAACTGCAAATCTCTTCTTTTTTTGCATAGAAGGTAAGGTGCCTCTCGTTATTAGTCACCACCATTGCATACTCTAGTAGTGATTGGAAACACATTAGTTTCCCTCTTTTTTATTATGTTGAATCTTTGATTCAGGTGCCAAGTTGTATTAGACGGGTTGCCATTTTTTTGAGGTAATTTTGCATGGCTTTAGATATATTTCATGTGTTGAGACATGGAAGGGATACCTTCCCTTTTGCTTCAAAATTTTATTTTTATTTTTATTTTTTGAGAGGTTTCCAAAGATGAGGCCTATATTTGAACGTTGCCTTCCTAATTCGATCACTGAGGTCTGGATGCACATGTGGGGATAGATGATGCCCAAGAGGGGCATGTCAAAGTATCCGACCAGGATTTCTGTCGAGGCACTGGCGCTACTGCCTAGTTAGGGTGACCATGCATTTGTCGTGTTGGCATTTCTACATGTGGGGATTGATTGGAGACAATGTCCCAACATCCTCTTCACATAGGCTGAGCCTCTAGATGATAGAGGTAATATTAATGTTTTATTTAAATTAATCAAGTTTCATTTTATTCTTTTAATTAATTAGAATAAAATTTATTCTAACACGTTCTTTAACTTGTTTTATTAAATTGTTTAATGAAATTTTCTAATTATTTTTGTGTATTATATATTTTGTAGATATTGACACATTCGATGGGGAGATGCCTCCTCCCCCACCGGATGGAGGAGATGAGGAGATGGGTGAGGCCCAAGATGGTGAGGCACATCCTTAGGGGGTGTGGGCGTCTGGGGCCATATGGATGGTCTACTATTTCAGATGGACTATTGCGATAGATTAGCGAGAGTTTTGGTTTAGGAAGGAGTCTACCCCTGTAAGGGCTCAAGATATCAACATGGATTTGAGGTTCGTGGATCTCTACAGGGACTGTCCTCACAAGACGACGTCTCTTATGCATCATATTGTCAGAGCTAGTAGGCTATTGGCAGTGATGAGGAATGTGTTCCATGTAGTGGTAGATACGTTAGATGAGGGTGGTGATCATGATGCTTCTAGTAGTACTACCCCATCAGATCATGGTCGTCAAGATGTCGGTGATCTATCTAGTAGTACACCTCCTCAATCACTTGATGACAAGATGCCAGAGCTAGAGGGTGTGCCTTATGTTTCTCCTGAGAAAGTAGACCAACCACCTCCTCCTCCACCTTAGAGTTTGTCAAACCGCATTGGGGTAGTATTTGACGATCCATCGTCTTTTGTTGTAGGTCAACTAGTACCTCTTCCTCCACCTCATATTTCAACAGACGTTGAGGCAGTAGTTGACCATCCATCATCTTCTACTGTAGGCCAGGCTGGCACTACTACGTTTGTTGTATTAGATATTTGATTGTAGTATTTGGCTTGTTGTGTGTGTGTGTGTGTGGATATATATAATATATATATATATTATATATTATATATATATATATATAATAATATATATATATATATATATATATATATAAATATATATATATAACATTTTTTTTGTTCATGTTTATGTACTTAATTTATATGTTGGTGTTGATGTGTATATTGTTAGGTCATGTTAGATATATTCATTTAATGTGTTTGCACATAGATGTGTATGTGATAACAATTATTTGACATGAAATTTATATTAATTTCAGGATATGTGTGGTGATATTGTTATATTACAATGTTCGTGTTTTGTTAGATGTGATCACGATGATGATATCGAGTTAAATTATTAGACTTGTGTGCTAGCTAATGACATTTATATGTGTTAGAGGTGTATATAATTAGATGATGGTAGTGAATTCAAATGTGTATATTAGATGATGTTTATGTTTGTTAGATGGTTATCATCATAATGTTTATTTTTATGAAATCATATTTATTATAGATTATGTATTGGTGAACTTATATCAAACTTTTATATATGAAATTGCATGCAAAACGACTTATTTTTAAAAAAATGCAAAGATATTTTTATAAATTACAAAGTTTAGTGTGGTTGAAACTATGATTATAAAATTACGATAAATAATTTTCTATTGCTTAGATAGTTCATTCATATTCAATCTAATTTAGTAAAATATTTCAATACTCACAAGGAAAAAATAATTTAGTTAGTTCTTAATAAGACGAAAATGTGTAACTCATTCAAATTTTAATATAAAATATTAATAATAATAAATTAATCAAAAATACAATTTAACCAATTCAATATTGGTTTATAAAATTTAATGTATTGTTAAATTAAAAAACTTAAATCACAATTTTTATAATTAATTTAGATTTAATATAACTTAAAATTCTACTTTTATAAATTTAATTTATTACTAAAATTATGAGATTTTTAGGCAATTTAAATAATATATTTATAGCAATTTACTAATTTAAATTATAATTTTCTCTCTCTAAAGATGAGGATCAAGAAATATAAAATAAGGCTTGTTAAGTTACTCGCAATTGGGGATTCGCTCTATTGGAAGTTCTCCCTTAAAGAGGCATGTGAACTTTCTTCTAGTAATAAAGATAACATTTTAGTGCTATTTTGGTTCTTTATTTGCTATTGTACTGGTTTAAATTTAACTCTTTTTAATAATAAATATGATTTAAATAAATAATAAAAATAATATTTATTAGATTTAAAATTTTGAAAAATAATATATTTTATTATTTCTTAATGAATAACTCAAAAAATATTATTTTTTCCACATACTTATCAAAACAAGTAATCACTATAAATTCATGTTTTCCACATTTTTCCTAGCTAATATTAGGTCATATTCACAATAATAAAGACATGTCTACTTTAAATAATTTACTTATAAATACATAAAAATATATATTTATTTTACAGAATCTAAATAGGAAAGAAAATATTGCATCACCAAGTCTATTTGAATGTCAAACAAATGTCTCTTATCACATTATTTATCATTTAATTCTTAGCCATAAAATATTTATTAATTCAACTTTTATTTATAATTATCATTGAAAAGAAAAATCAAAATTGTTCCATTATCAATGAAGAAAAAATTAAAACCTCTCATGCATCCATGTAAGCCCATTTGTTTCTCTTATAGTCCATAAAAAGATGTAATCAATATTTTATGCATGCATAATACCTCCTTTTAGTTGACATAATGTTGCAAGAACTATAACTTAAATATAGTAAACATGACTTTACCTCTCATGTCAAGAATTTAATCTTACAAATTAATAGACAAAATTTTCATTGTCAAAGTCCTCATGGAGTTATCCCTACATGATGATTTATATTGACTTTGAACTAAACAAGAAGAAACATGATGTGAACTAAATAATAAGCCAATAAGTATCTAAATCGAGACTAAATCTTCAATGTTATTTCTAAATTCACTATTTTGTTCTCATTTTTTGTAACAGCCCCGGTGAAAATTCCGTGTAATAAAAATTATTAATAAAGGAAAAATAATAACCTTGGTTATGAGACACTTATTCCAAGTTGAATGTTGGGCAAAACATATTAGTGTGGGTGTTCATTTGGTTTATTATGGTTGAGGAAATTGGCAAAGGCAATGGATAAGACTTTGGAAAAGAAAAATGGAATTTTTGGAAATTTATTTATGAAAATGATGGAAATTAGGAGAAAAGGAACGTGAAAGGTCACAGGTTGTATGTGAGGAGGAAAATAATGGAAAATGAAGAAAACAGAGGCCTCATTAATAAAAAGGCTTATGAGGATCAGTTGGTACCTTTTGTTAGTTCAGTTTTGGAGCTCTCTCTCTATTCTCTCTCCCTCACACTCTTGGACACTTAGAGTTTTCTTGGAGCATTTCAGCATTGGATTAAGAAAGGAAAAGAAGGCGAAGAGGAAGAAAAGATCAAGCAAGGAATACTGGGATCAAGCAACTACATCGGGTTTACTTGTAGGCATCCATTTGCATGTGTGATTTCCTTTGTTCTCTTAGTTTTCATTGGCATAGGTTTTTCCAGGTGTGAGAGTGTTCTTCAGCCTTCCCTTGCCATTTCTAGATAGTCATGGTGTGATGGGGTTCTCATGTTTTGGTTGAGTTGGATTTCCGGATGGATTCGAAATTGAGTGAGGTGGATCTTTGAATGAAAGAACACATGGAATAATGATCGCTTAACCAAACTGTGGATTGCAGTAAATCTACTAGCCTAGTAACCCTTGAACTGGACTATGGGTTGCAGTAACACCACGTATTATGTGCCTTAGTGAGCCTAGGAATCCTCAACCAGTGAATGGCAGGATATACGGTAAAGCCTAGAGGTGGTTGCCCTTGATAAGGCCCAGGAATCCTTTCCGGTGAATGGTAGGATATACGGTAAATCCTGGAGGGTGGTGTCTCGGTTATGGCATAGTGATCCTTGGATCCGACTATGGATTGCAGTAAAGCCTAGAGGCTAGGAGACATGAAAATCCCTCACGATGTAGGTGGAGAAATCTGGTAGCATCCATGCTTGTTTATGGCCTAGTGATCCAATGAGGATTATGGTAAAGCCTGGTTCTATTGATGAGGGTGAGGTGGTTTAGCCTCGAGAAGCTCTAGTTTGTTCTTTTGTTTGAGTCCCACATTCATGCTTGGAATATGACATGGGGGTGATTGGCTGAGGAGAGATTTGGCTCAACCAATCTATGGTCGGGTGGAACGTGGTAGTACCGGGTTGGCTTTTGCATTCATTAATAAGAGTTCCTTTCCTCGGTATTTTATGTGTAAATGTATTGGATCGTATGTGGAATTTATCATTGTTGTATCCTCATTATTTATGTTGTTTATATGCTAGTTATGAATACGTTTTATGAAAATGAAAATGTATGGTTCTCATCATGTTTTGATTTGTAAATGAATGAACAATGAATATGTGACCTAATAGATGATAATGAAGCTAATGTCATAACATCAGTGCTTCTTAGTGATTCTAAGATAAGTATAAGACTACTATGCTCAAATTTTTTATTATGACCTGTAGAATGAATCTTTGTGAAATGTTTGACGAAATTCTTTTCATGGCTAGTAGGGGTCCAGTCAAGTCTTTGCTCAAGAATTTTCATTGGTATCATTGTCTCTATGTTCCATTTCATTTATGTAAATTCCATGAAGTTATGGGTAGTGACTAGGTCCTAGCCCTGGAATTTAGCCTTAAATATCATAGTCATTCTCATAGCACTAGCAAAAAGATGCTACATTCGCACTCAGGTGGGCTCATGGGAGCAACTGGGGCTCTCAGGCACTTGGAGGGCTTCGCAAGGGAGCAACTGGGGCTCTCAGGCACTTGGAGGGCTTCGCAAGGGAGCAACTGGGGCTCTACGCCTTTGAACTGTTAAGTTTCCTCAAGGGTTGGCCACCTGGAAAGGTGGGGTAGCTCCTGAAGGTTCTACAGGATGTGTGGATGGTCAGTTTGGTTGTGTTTTATCAATTCCACTTCCTTAATGAGGTTGAATCAGGTCATAGTACCTCTCGTCACATGTTTACCCTGGTTGGCCAGTTATTTGGGTAGATGTGGGAGGAGGGAGCTACATTTTCCTATTTGAGAAGGGTTGTGACCTTGAATCCATATTATCATAGATATTGTACACAATTTGAAATACTTTCGTAAATGAAAGTGCACCAAAAAAGGTAAAGTATGCTTGTGCATTACGCCATGTGTGTTTATATTTACCAAATGTGTTGCAAAAATAACACTTAAAAATATAGCCATAGATCAGTGCATTTAATAACTTGAACACTTTGTATTGATGCGAAAAGGTTATACGTGCGCACCGGTGCATAAGTGTGACACACCAAATGAAATTTAAATTTGTGAACCAACAAAAGTGTGTCATACATATGTGCGCACCGTTTCTGGTGCAGTTGTGTTTGAGAGCACACCAGAGTCGGTGCATGACTTTGTTTTGGGTGCACCGATGATTTTTATTTTTATTTTTATTTATTTTTTTATTTTTTTAATTAGAAGTTATGTTTCCATATTTATAAATACATTTTTCATTTAATAAAAAAAATGTATTTTATGTATGAGGTTGATGTATTTTATATGTCAATAATGTAGCAGAGACGTTAGCAGAGAGAGCAATAACAGGAGAAGGAGAAAATGACGGACCCATACTATAGTGTTTGACCATGGAAGGCCAAAGAGGGAGAACACTTAATTGTTATCCTACGATACACACTCCAGGTGTTATTTTGATTCTTTATTTGCCATTGTATTGGTTTAAATTTAACTCTTTTTAATATTAAATATGAGTTAAATAATAAAAAAATGATACTATTAGATTTAAACTTTTGAAAAATAATATATTTGGTTATTTATTAATAAAAAACTCAAAAAATAATATTTTTTCCACATATTTATCACGAGATAGTCACTAAAATTCATGTTTTCACATTCCTCCTAGCTAATATTACATCATGTTCACAATGATAAAGACATATCTAATTTAAACAATTTACTTATAAATACATAAAAATAGATATTTATTTGACATAATCTAAATAGGAAAGAAAAATGCATCACCAAATCTATTTTAAAGTCAAACAAATGCCTCTTAATCATCATCACATTATTTATCATTTGATAATAATGTGAAACGTGTAAAAAATGTTTGTGAATCTTACCAATTATATTATAAAAATCTAACAAGACAAATAAAAACAATATAATTAGCGAAATAAAGAAAAGAAAAACATACAACAATAGTATAAATGATGAAATCACACAAGTACATATCACTCTCCATTGTCATCACCCTGATTATCTTCCTCACTTGGCATGATAACATTGTTGTTCTCAAAAATATGTTTTGATCTCAGTTCGTGTCTTAATACAAACCACCAATCCCTATCCAACACATCTAGCTAAAAAAACACCTAGTTGCGGTATTTTGGGAAAAACAAAGGCTCTCTAGCTTCATGCCACATCTTTCTAGTGTTGATAGATATTATCCCACTATCATGATATTCTTTTACATTATTTCGATCAAAGGTGTCCCACCTCTTGCACCTAAAAATAACACACTGGAACGAAGAGAAGTCCACTTGAATGATCTCTTGTATTTTTCCAATGTAACCTAATGTCTTCTACATTAGGTTTTTATCGCGGTGGCTAGCACGACTAGATTGGTCAAACGTGACTTCCGTTCAACATTCTTGTGTCATGCATCCATTATCGGCAGCCTCCATGCAAAAATGAAGCCCATATGCCCACGTAGATGGGAATAAATGCACCTATAAAAAAAGTGAGAATCACAGTGTCATGTGTCTAATAACCTGAACATATATATATATTACAATTCAAAGGTGTAGTATGAAGTTAAAACTATACAAAAATAGATTATAACTACCGAGTTGTTGCACCAAATCCCTATGTTTAGGGCCTCCTCTTAAACACGCGGGTAATGACCAGATGCACTGCATTTCTCTCTAACTTGATCAACAACCCAACTAGTAGGGCATGTCATTGGCATATTTTCCTTTAAATGATCAGGATAAGGCACACTTCTACTAATCAACCATTTGAATTATCCCTTGGCAGTGTCCCATTTCCTCCTCTTTTGATCACACAATGTGACCCACGATTGTGTCGCTTCCATATTGTAAAGAATGAATTTGTTGATGGTTTCAATTTTTGAATTTGCTGATGAAATCAAACCAGAATATATATAGTACGTATGATATCAAAATATGCATTAATATGAAATTCAATGTGAATGTTTATTGTGTAGTAATTTGATAAATGATAAGCCTACACTTACTCTTTACCATGCACCTATTTCCATTCATTTCAAGAAGCTCCCCTTCTCTTTTATCTTCATACCTTTCGTCGTCCCAAGTCATCACACCTAGTGTGTTTTTAATCTACTTGATGCACTCACTGGCATAATAGAAAGACTCATACGATATATGCCCCTCTGCCATAGACCCCTCAGGTTTTGCCCTTTCTTGAACAAAACCTTTCAATTTATTCATGTACCTCTCTAAGAAGAACATCCAATGACAAGTAACCACGCCAACTAATTCAATCTCATCTACTAGGTGAATTAGAAGATGAACCTGCAAGTCCATGAAACTCATCGGCATTTCCTTCTTAAACATACAAACAACTTCAGTTATCTCTTGATGCCACCATGGAATGATTTCCATATGAATCTCCTTTGATGTGATCCAACATACAAATGCAGATAATTTATATATGGAACTTCATAGGTCTTGAGGGAAGTCATGGTTCACACACCCACGCACGAGCAAAGGATAATGATGTTGAACATCAAATAGTACATTATACAAAAATTAATTATAAAATATCCCAATACATAAAAAAAATAATAAAAAAATCATGTTTTTGAGAAACGTTCTCTTAGAAGGTTCAAATGGTCATGAAATTTCAACCCCAACAAACAGCCTTCCACACTGAAGAAACGTTATAGTGAAGACCCATATAAAGAAGGCACCCTCACACTCATTATAACTTCCTTTTCCAAAGAAATATAATCTTTCTTTAAAATCCATGGGATGTCACCTTCTTTGAAAGACCAAAAAGGACCAACCTCTCCTCTAGTTTCTTGTCTTGGCCAATGTTTCTTTTTAGTTTTTGAAGAAATAAGATCTCTGCTAACAACTAATATGTCACTTTGTTTCGATGATATGTGCCTCCATAAATAAGATGAAACATTTTTAAATATATGCATGGTATCTAGTAAGTGGGTAATCTTAAGATGCTTCTAATAGGGAGCTCATAAAAGATAGATTTTCTTTTCATCCCAATGGGAAATTTCTCAACATAGGTGTCAAAGAATTCTGGATCCTCAAACATAGGCTCCCCATTTGAATCAAACATTTCTTCAAACTCCTCCTCCTTATCTCTCTCATATGCTCTAAGCCATTAATATGGTGTCATTATTTCAAGCCTTTGGGTTCTCTTTGGTTTACCATTGAAAACAGATGTTTCTCTTCTGTAAGGGTGTTCTTCTAGGAGGAATACTCTGGAGCAATCATACATTGGCTTTCATAGGTGGTTAGACCACCTAGCCTTCAGAGAAGGTCCACAACATTTACATACATGATACCCTTTTTTTTCAAGACCCGCGAAATTATTATATACAGGTCGACACTTTGCCTCTTTGTAGCTACCCAGCAAGACATTATCACTTGAAAGAACCTTATCTTTTAATAACCTACATTTGGTAGGGAATATAATTGTTCAATGTCAATAATTAATGTTCGTAAAATCAACCATTTTTAATGTTGATTGTGTGAAAATATTTCATAAAATATAAGGGACCTGATTGATCATGCAGGTGAATTACCTCAATATTTATGAGAAACATGCATTCAACATGCCAAAATTTGCTTTCAATTTGTAAAACAACATCGTTGTCCCCAACTAAGTAGACTTTGACTTGCCACCAAGTCCAAAGAAAAGGGTGGTGGAAGCATATTTCAGGCTTTCAAATAAGGTATCTTTGATATGAGCATAATCCGTACATCATAGTTCTGGAATGCATCAAACAACATTGCCTCCATGGAATTCATATCATGTAAGTAATCATCCATACCAACCTCTATTTGATTGCCTCCATTGCCAACCTATGATGAAGAACTACTATTGTTGTAGTCATTCCTAATTGGTGAATCTGGAAATAGTGGGAATTGAATAAGTGGTTGATTCAACCATTATTTGTATGCTTCCTCTCTTAGTATTTCTCTTAATGCAACCTTCTCTTGATTTGACGTTATAGCGGGGTGCACCTAAAGATGGTAGGTGGATCACTCACCATCACTAAAATACTAATCTCAAAAAATATTGAACGTCATTAGTACAATATCAATAATATTAGTAAGCATGTCAATGCAATTGGTGTTATGAAACCAGCTCACAAAAAGATAGAAAAGATAGATCAACGCCTTAGAATTCAACCTCTTCGAGGGGTCAACCTCCTTTACATTACATAAATAAACAATTCTTGGATGATTCAAATGACAAAACCTCCTTTCTATATATAGGAGTCT
>APFE030053873.1:0-18460 GCA_000404065.3 Pinus taeda
TCTAGAAAGATTAAAATATAGAGGAGGGATAGCACTTCCGATGAATTTAACGAGCCGGAGAGGCTAATCGCTCGGAAATCTTTTCATATTTTACGAGTCAGTTGAAAAGAGCTTAAAGAAGACCCGTTTTTCAAGGAATGAGTGATGATTTCGGGTAGCAGCTGATTCCAGGTAAGGTTTGGAATTTTCCAATCCCGGCAATGTCACAAGGATGGCTAATAGGATCACTCTTCGCAGATGTTCCTCAAAAGGGTAAACAATCAAATGGAGGTGAATGATCAGCTAAAAACAGAGTGGAGGTGATGATGAGGACACAACCAAGGCTCAAAAGCTGATGATAATGCATTCACAACAGTTATTTAACGGAAAATTGGTTCATTTTTTAATGAGCTTAAACTCTGGGGGAAACGTTTTCTCATTGCTTATGTTTATTTTTTATTGAGCTTGAATTCCGCATTAAAACTTCTCGTGGCGGGTTTATTTTTTAATGAGCTTGAACCCTGTGGTAACACTGCTCGTGATAAGTTTGCATGCCCCCAACATAATAATGCAAATCAAGGTGCATGCCCCCCAAGCTTCATTGCATTCAACTCAGTGGTTGGAATGAAGGTTTACCGTCGAGATCTTCGAAAGACTCGATTTGGAAAGGGAGTTGTTTCATTTTTTAATGAGGTTAACACAGTGAAAGAACTATCCTGATGGCAACCTTTGATCACAACTCATAAGGGGTTATGAAGGAAATATCTAGTTCCAATGCCCCTAGTACATAATGTACAACATCACTGAATTGATTATCAGATGATGTAGCTATGGTAGGGCTTGGAGGCAATGCCTCACAATGATCAACACTATCAAAATGTTCTGAGTTCTTCTTCATTTTTGTTGATGTAGAAGATCTGATGGGACAGGTTTCCACTGTGGCCACTTCTGCCATCTTACTCGGAGGCGGAAGGGCAAAAGTCCCCATTAAGGAAGGGTCTTTTAGGAGACCTACTCCGATATTTTGAAGCAACTGAGAGCTTTCGTGGATCATCAGAATGCTTCTTGTAACTTGTGAACTGTTGGGGAGAAATGTTTGTTGGTCAACGATTGTGATTCCTCCTTGGAAGGGAAATGCAATCTTTCTGAAGTACGTTGAAACAACGGAAGCCATAGCATATATCCAGTGCCTTCCCAGTAGGATGTTGTAATGGAGGTTTCCGTCGAGAAATTCAACACAAATTTCTACTTTTTTTCCCCCCAGTTCGACTTGCAAGTTACTTAAAATCCCATATGGAGTGTATGTTCACCTATCAAATGATTTTAACGTTGTTGATGATCGCGACAAGGGTGGTGAGCCTAAAGTTTTCCAGCAACTCATTGACATAATACATGTAGATGCCCCCTCATCAATAATTGTTTGATGAATAGTTTTGTTGATGGCTTTCACTTGAATAAGGAAAGCTAGTTGAGCTAGTAACTGAGGGTCATATCCTTTGTGATCAAAGGCCACAAGATTGGAATCCACTGGGTTGATCCCACCTATTGCTGATAATAAAGCCTTCTTTTGGGAGGGGCAATTTTGCAGTACCTCAAGTGTCGACATAGCGGACGACGATTGGGCCAGATCCTCCACTATATTATAATGTTGTGCTGCTCTGGCACGAGGATTAAATGTCAATTTGTATACTACTCCCTTTGGCGGCTTTACCATTAGCTCAGGAATGATGGGTGGCACAACTTCGGTCGAAGTCGTTGTCGAACTAGTAGGTTCATCTGTAGCCTTGTTGTTCGACCTCTGTGGATTTCCATAATCTTTATTCCTTGTTGATATCAAAGCATCATTTTGTTGTTTTGAAATGGACAACATAAGTACTCGGGATGGGGAAGCATTGTTGCTAGAAACCAGATTTGTTCCTGGGTTCAGAAACGGATCAGTCAATACCGCTGAGGTTTTTGAATTCTTGAAGAATTTTCTAAGCTCAGCTTTATATAGACAATATCTTGTCCGATGATCCTCATCACATATCTGACACCCTAAAGGAGGTTTCCTTTTCCCAGAAGGGTTTGCAGAAGATTTTTTAGGAGATGACTCCTCTTGTTTCTTATTTTTCCCTTTCTTTTTCTTCTTGCCTCCTAGTTGCTTTGGTTCTTTGCCTTTGTCAGTCGGCATGGCATTAACCTCCAAGGCAAGAAGTTTGTCATTTGAATTTTGACTTGAAACCGTATGAGCCTTCTTTGATGTAGCCTTCACGGTTTTCGTGCTAGTCGTACCTATCACGCCATCGCTAGCATGAGAGTCTTTGTTTGATTTAGGAAGGGGAGGAATAGAAATTTCTGGTCGAGGACCATCAGGTATTTTATCGTAGAGTGTGCCAGACTGAGTATATATCAAGTCTAGATATTGCGCACGAGCAATAACTTGCTCTTCAGTGATGACTCCTCCCTTTGCCAATCTTCTGTAATAGAAGGAAACAATTAATTAATAAACCATTTAGCTAACTGCTGATCAGGAACATATGTTTTTACCATTCTACGATGACGTCGCCACTCATGAATATGATCGGATATGTGAGTGGCCGTCGTTTGTTTGAAATTGGTAAGAAGCTCTATTCCCGTTTCGTACCTTATGGGTAACTGAATACGGGTTAAAAAGGTTGTGGCTAGGGTACTGAAGTTATCAAACGAAGCTCTAGGCAATTTGATATACCATTTTTCTATCAGACCAGTTAACATTCGTTGAAAAAGGTGAAGCCTGATTGAATCATTGTTGAGAGTGCTTGATGAACACCATAGATGAAAGGTCATCACATGATTCGACGGGTCTTCACCTGGATTTCCATTAAATTTAGGAATATCTGACAGAATTTTATGCGGAATCACCGGCCACCAAGGGGCATAAGAAATTGGATCATTTGCAACCGGTTTAGATCTGGTAATTCTAGAGTTGCTATAAAGGGCAACTATTAATTCAGGTTAGGCGAAGCATACCCAAGATAAGATGGAATCGCCTGAGCAGTGGGTCTTTGCATACCAGCATAATGTATTTGATGTTGGTAAATTTGATAAGGTTGATGGGCATAACCATTATAGTATGGTTGTTGATAACCGCTTTGGAAATGCAGTTGCCCATTACTTACAAAGACTTGTTGCTCAGGTCCCTGATATGATTGCTGGAATTGCGATTGTTGATATTGAACTAGACATGGTTGTTGGACCATTTTCTATTGTCAAATACTGGATGATTGACCATGATGAGGAGTCATCGTACTTGTTTGAGCCTGAGTCGCTCCAGATAAGGAGGCACTAACCTGAGGTTGTGATTGAATTGCTGAGATGAGAGGCTGTTGTATTGTAACCTGAGAAACTTGGGGTTGACATACAATAGGTAGCGCTTGTACTTGTGATGCAGTCACCATAGCAAGTATAGTGGGAATATTCGGCACAGGATGGACTGGTTGCATTGAATATACAACCCTTGGTTGCTGAGGTAGTATTGGTACCCAACCGCTAGATGTAATTCCAGATCGACCTGAACTTTGTTGTAAACTCCCATATGGTTGTTCTCCAGGAGGGAACAATGAAAAGGCATACTGCCCCCCATATGGTGGCAATCTAGTACTTAAAGGGTAGATTGGCCTTTGAAGACACATTGGATCAATTTTTTGAGTTTCAACATTAGAAATACCAGATGAGAATCCGGATGAAGAAATAGGAACTAACCATGTTGTTGAAACAGTCCCTGATTGGACTCCGGCTTTTTGTTGATAACTTGCCGGGACAGATGGTACACCAGCAAACATTGTTGGAGTAGCAGCAGGAGGTTCTGCTACTGCTGTGTCAGATGACACAATCTTGGATGTCGATGGTTGTTCAGACATATCTAGTCTATCCAAAAGATTTCCTAGCAATTCTATAGGAACTTGCGATGAAGGGAGACTAATTTCTAAAACCAACGAGGGAATAGTGACATTATTCCGATTAAAATAAATTTTATGACACTTTGACACAACTTGTTTTTTCAATTTTTAAGAGTCAAGAAAAAACAAAAGATGACTCTAGTCGCCTTCGATTTTTTAATGAGCCCGAAGTGACAAGTGCTTAGATGGACCTTTTCTTTAAAGGAGTCTGAAAAGGAACGAAAGAGACTACTCTAGAAATCTAGACAGAGGGATTACCAAACCAATCGCAAAATTGCAAAATACTTTTTATGGTACGGCAGTCAATCTTCCTGAATGTTGTGTTCAGTGCATTGCGATCGATAGGGCAGTAGACACAGCTTCCTAAGGATAAAGGATATAGCCTATTGTGGTCTCCCAATATATACTCGAGGGTACGTGGGAGCACAAGTCTGTACTAGCACTTGTCGTCTCAAAGAGGAGGAATAACCCAACCAACAATGAAAGCGACAGTTACCAGGCTTTACAACGCTGGAATACGTCTCTAGCCTAGACTTCTAGATGTTGTGCGTTAGGTTCCAAAGCGTTTTTAGATTCATTAAATTTATTTTATAGTTGATCTTGTTTAAAAATTTGCCTTTCAGGTTCACCGCATGATGTGTATACAATTCCTAAAATGCAGTCTAAGATGATAAAAAACTATTTAATCTTCTTTTGGCAATAAAAATCCTAGCTACTAAGGAAAGAGAACTGAGGTTATTTCAACAAAGAGCACAGAGCACACACTAAATGCACTGTCCTAAATCAAACCAAGCAGTCTCAATGCAAATACACATGCATGTATTTGTTTTCAGCCTTCTTAATGTATGAATGACAAGAAGAATGCTAAATGAAAATCTGAATTATTTTCCAAAGCAACAATACTAACAAATTTCTTTTTCAAAATGAAGTGAAGATAAGGATGACACTTTGCGATTTCAAAATGAAAATTGTTTTCAACACTTGAAAAACTACTAATTCAAATCACATACAAGAGTAATAGTACAATCAACTATCAAGAACAATGGAATTCTCTTCTATGACTGAAAACGACACTTGTGACACTTTCAGATCAAGAAACGATAGTCTGACTATGCTACTTCTTTGTAAAAGAGAACTGGAAATGGCGCACAATACATAAAAACACTTACAGTTCTTTGCACAATAGAGGCAGAATGATGGAAGAGAAGGGGGTTTCCATAGAGATATACTGACCACAAACAACAAAAATCCTGAATAGAACTGAAAAGAGTGAAGAAAAACCAAAGTCTGAAGGTAAAATTAACCTTCCCTGACCATCGCACCTTTCAAACATGGAATCCAGTATGCATCGCACCTACTGCACATGGGAAGTGCGATGCATACAGACTGCCTTGAAGGGAGGGTGCGATGGTACCCGTGTGAGAATTTTATGTAGTCTTTGATCACAATTTGCAGTTCAGTTCAGGGATTTAGGCCGAGTAAGTGATGTTTAGTAAATATAAATCACAGGGGTTGATCTAAGGAGGTTACTAGAGCCACCACTTAGGGAAATTAGAGTGTTTTCAGATCGATTGTTCAATTTATAAACAAAACCCAGAGATAGACTGAAGTAGCATTGATCTACTTTTCACTTGCATAGCAAATGCAGTTCGAAGGCTAGCTAGCTTGACTTCAGGCTCCGTCTGTAAGTTTATAAAACAAACAAAAATAGATTAACAAACAATCTATTCGCTCCCCAGTGGAGTCTCCATTTTGTTACTGGGAATAGTGTCCACTTAGAGCTACTATTCCCACTAAGAATGTTAGCTATCTTAGAAACAAACAAGTTAAAACTACTTTCGTTTTCCTTTATGAAAAATAGAGAAGAGGGGAATAGAGGACACCAACCTTTATCTTGCGCTTGGTTCCTTGCTTGGTTCCTCTCCTTCTCGATAGATCTTTGCCGCTCCTTCTTTGTCTACACAACTTCAGAGAACACCTGTGGAATCAAAGCAACATAATAGTATCAAAGAACAGAGATCTATATTCATAAAGAACACAGGACCAGATATGTATTAACCACACAAATGCATATACAATCAAACATACATGAATGTGGAGGAAAACTTGACTAGCTTTATTAATATCAAGAATAGCAAGAGGATTACAACCAATTGTTCTGACCCAGCATCATCCTCTAGCAAGAAAGCCCTTCCTCACCTCAAGTAAAGCTTAGATCACCCAACACTATGATGTTACACTAGAAAACCAACAACAATTCTCTACAAGATACAAGATTCCAGCCTCTGGATCTCTGTGATGAGGGATCCATATATAGATGATTGTAGGGGGGTGATTTAGCTTCTAGGGTTTTGATTAGTGTCCTCTCTCTGATAGTTCTTGATTCCACTTGGAGATTGATGATCTCTTACTCATCCCTGGTCGAAATCAGAGAGGCAAGTGTCAGAGGGGAAGTTTCTGGAAGATTCTATGATCTTCCACCTCACAAACTATCCCTACCATTTGTCCATTCTCACCCATCGCACCCTATAGAGGGGCCATCCAGTATGCATTGCACCCTTTACACTGGGAAGGTGATATGCATCACACCCTCTGCACTGGGCATTCAGTATGGTCCAGTTTTGACCATTTATGAGCAGTTTTTTGTGGAGAATTTCTGGGAGATGATGTAATCAGCTGACCTTGTTCCTTTAGGTAGTGAAGCAACACTTTTAGGGACTTAGGAGCCCTCAGTTTATGGACATTTATGATTGGGGTGCACTGCCCAAAAATGTATATAACAGGAGGAGCAACCAATTCTTGTCATAAAGGAGGAGTAATGTGCATGCATTGGATTCCATTTAAAGGAGTGTAACTTATGCGATTAACGAGAGGTATGCACGCCTTAGTTAAAGAGAGTATAACATATGCATTAAAGAGAGCGTAAGAGGAATATTTTATGACATATTTTTAATAGCTAAAAAGGAATATGCCATTTGATGAGTGCATAAAATAGAGTATAATGAATTATTTAAAAGAGAGAGAGAAAGAGTTACATAGAGCCATGAGAGTCACGAAGGAGATGTGTGAATTGATTGAGGAGATAAAATTGACTTGTAATTCATTTTCAATAATAATATCATAGTCTCATAAAAGATAATAATAATATTAATAATATTGAGGATTCAATCAAGATTGAACTATTAGGATTGATTAATGATAAGTTAAGTCGGTTTTCTTCAACTCTGCTTGATTACCAATTTATGCAAGGTGATTTACTATTTTTGGAAAGTCATGCTTGAGATGTTGGACATGACTTTCTATTTTTAGAAAGTCATTCCAGAATTGTGAGAATGAAATTTTATTTAAGGAAATTCATCCATGAGTGGTATTTTTCTTTTGGAGAATAGGGATCCTGCACCCCTATTTCATGCATCTCCATGCCTTAGTATATTGAGGACTCCGTGCCTTAAATATACAAGACTACACGTCTTTATCTTTCTTGGATTTTGGACTGCACGCCCTAATTTCCTTGACCTCTCATCTACTGTGCTTTGAAACTTTGTGTTTCTCCTTATGGTACTGATTGTGAGTTTTTACCCATCTGATGGTTCGCTGGTAAGGCCTTGTTCAAAGACCTACACACATTACAATCTCATAGATCAAAGGAAGCAAATGAATTTCATAATAAAATTAACTTAATCACATTTTACATAGAATGGTGCATGGCTTCCATAGTCATTTTGGTTTTGAAGAAATGACTTCCACAGTCATTCATAATTGAACATCCTTGTTGGAAAATGTCCAGGTACCCTACCACATCTTGCTTAGTACAATATTAAACATATATAATCACACAAATCATGTATCATCCATAAATCATAATTAACCATCTATTCCGCATAACCATGAGCATCCATGGGTCTATGTGTCTCAATCTTGGATCACCATCCATGTCATACACCTACTTCATAAATCAGATACAAAAATAAAAAAATATGTATAACATTTACTTAACCAAAACCGTCTAATACATATAATCAATGATGCGACATATAAGAGGAAATATAACTATATAAAACATTGTTCCCCAATCCAGTGATCAATCTGCCATACATAAACATAAAAGGAAATATAAATATGTATATAAACATTATTCCTCAATCAAGTGATCAACTTGTCATATATATAACTCGTCAAAAATCACCCTTGATAGGAGTGACAAAACTATACTAGGAAAAAAATAGGACACTACATAGAGGTAGTGTGGTATCACATATAAATCCTCCTAGCATAATGCTCTTGATCAAAGTAGACATTGTCCAGTTAGGCCTCAAGGAAAGTGTTGATTATGATGATGATTCTTGCAGAGTGGCTTATCAATCTAACTCTTCTTGTGAGAACTCTTCAATTTGAGATATGATGTTGTACTAGTTATACAATTATGAATACCTCCCTAGTTAAGAGGGAGTGTTGAGAAATGTAACTAGTTTCGATATTCATAATTTTTGTACTCATTTTAATATGTATCCTATGTAACAAACAAGAAAAAGGGAGAATTTTTTTATTATTAAATAATGGGTTTCATGTTCATTATTGATGGTCTTATAGGTAAAAGCATGTTCTTCATACTTCTAGAGTTTGTTAGGTCTTAGGATTTATTGTTTGATTAACAGTTTATTAATTTTTTTTAATACTGAATTGTTCACACAATATTTTTTTCACCAAACAAAATACTGCATGTTGACCACTCTATGTCAACTACCCTATAGTAGTGCACTTTTTTGCAAAGGGATTCCATCATGTTTGATCATTCAGATCATCCCAGATTCATTATCATCGGTCGTCAATTTGTCAAAGTTGTAAACCCATTCTGCAAAATGTTAATGTAAATGATGGTAATAAGACTATGTATGTATATAACAACCTAGGTAAGCCTACTATCTTGGAGATGAATCTAACCATAAGAGTTTTTTCATCTTACGGATTCATTTGTGTTTCTAAACACGGAAGATCGACATAGTTTTTCCCTCCAACCTCACACCAAAGCTAGGGTGGAATTTATCGTCAAGGTCTTAGGTGTGTCCTAGTGTTTTAGTTGAGTCTTTGTAAAAGTGATTTGGGAATAATTTAAACTAATTGGTTAACTTGTTTTATTACAAATCACTTGGTCTACAAGATCATATTGAGTCGCAGAATTGTGTAATCATTTAAGGGTCTATAAAGAACGATCGTTCCCCCTTTGAAGGTTCAAATGTAATTATCTTATGTAAAAAATATTTTGGTGCATGGTCCCTCATACTTAGACACCATGGCTCAAATATTAGAGGGTGGAAAAAATTATTAACCCCCTCAAGTGTCAATTAATTAAATTTTCTAGAAAAAGAAATTAAAAGCCTAAGCTAGAAATTTAATTAATTAGAATCAAAATTAAAAGTCCTAGTGAAATTAAATTCTCCAAGTGGAAAATTTTGTAGATCTTCAATAAATTAATTTTTGAAGGTCCCCCACCAAGGGAATATTGGAAACTTTAAGAAACATTGGACCTTTGGGCTTTGGTGTTTAAGTCAAAGTCAATTTTTTGAGGAAATTATCTCAAAATAATTATTTTTGCGCTAATTAAAAATGGTTTTTATGAGAAATTCGAAATTCCTCAAAAATAAAGATTTTCGATTGTGGATCTTAAAAGATGATCAAATATTTATCAACGGTCGAGATTATTTTGACAGGGATCAGGCCAACTAGCCAATATTTTTCACTTGGAGAATTTATCTATAAATTAGAAGTCATTTTTTTCTCAAGTTACAAGAAAATTTTGTAAAGAAGCTCTGAATCAAGCTCTGTTGTAATATTTTTCTGGAAATAATAAAGAACACTTTGGGGTTTATTCATGGTGGTGTTCCTCTTTTGCTTCTTATGGTAAATTTTGGATCAAGCTCTTAATGCTCTATTGAATAATATTTTATAAGTTATTTTTTATTTAGCAATTGAGTGGATTAACTATTTGAACAGGTATCTTGCATTAGTTATTGGGTTTAGTCAAGTATTATAACTTGATTGATCTAGCAGGTATCTCTAGATCTTGAGGGTTATGGTTTTTATCTAACCCCTATTGATCTAATAACTTCATCTTAAGCATGTAGAGATCTCAAGGATTTAGATCTTGGGCGTGAGAGGAAGTCTTCGGTTGGGCGAACCAACTCCCAAGACAAGAAAGCTTAAGAGCCCACTTTGAAAAATTTCAGGCCTTATCTAATGATTGGTTTTTTGTAGAGATCTAGTCCATTACACACCCATTTAAAACATTTAACTCATCTATTTTTATCTATTGTGCATTTAACGAATAGATCTGCTTATAAGAGCCATAAATCATTGTGAATATTGCAAAATAAAATTTTGTAGATAATTTTATTTTCTAACCCTTGTATGCAGCTAGGGTTTTGGGGTTTTGGGATTTATTTTCAAATTTTGTATATATTGAGGTTTTGGGTATTTTATTTTTCACTTGTGAAAGGGAATATCTATTCCTATTCAAGAAAAAGTGTGAGGGTTTTAGATATATCTAGGCCCTAAAGGGAAATATCTAATCTCAAATTTGTTTGCAGAGCCAATAATAAAAGATTATTCAATAAAAATTGATCAAATTGGAGATCTGAAGTTGGAGGAAATTTTCGTGAAAGTTTTGTGATATTTTTGGGCCCCTAGACCTAGCCATGGGTCCCTTTACCCTTTCCATCTGGTTTCAAGTTTATCCATAACCTTGGTTTACCTCCTTTAGCTGGGTCATAGGCCTAAATCCCTCTCCAAACCCTTTTCTAACACATTCTCCTCCGCCGCAACTCCTCTCCCTCCTTCGCAACCCTTTTTCTCTCCTCATAAAGGAAAATCAATGCTTGTACTAGACCTCCTTTTCCTTGCAACATTCTTATTCAGCACTATTGTTGGTCCCTTTGACCTCCTAACCCTTGGCCCTCCTTGCCATAGCCTCGTCCTTCTTCGTTCAACCCTTTTTCCTAGGCACAAGGACTACCCTGCCCTCGTAACCCTCTCAGTCGTGTCTCTCGTGCCCTTACCTCCTCAACGTTGCCCCTTCTTTGCCCTTCCTTCTCCTTCATTTCCCTTTGGCAGCCCTCATTACCTCTGTCGCAGACCTGGTTTGGCCTCAAAAACACACAGTTATACCTCCTTTACCTAGCATTACCTCTCCCAGTGATCCTTCAGTCACTATGGTGTAATTTAAAAAAAGAAATTGAGTTAAATTATCATTGAATGCAGATAATTTTGGAGTGATTTATGTTGTTGGTGGGCCTATTTTGGGAGAATTTTATTGACAAGTGTGACAAGTGCCTTCAATCCCAAAGGGCTCCCTGGTTTTCCTCTCAAAACCCTCACTGATTCATATTTTACAGTGGAAAAGTAATCATAAGGGTGATCCAAAACCATCTTAACAAATTAGTAAATCATTTCATCGATTGGCTTGTTGTTCTTTTGGGTTGATTGCATATCTTATTGATAACTGAAATAAGCATTACAGAGATCTGAAACACTTCAGTTGCATAAGCACTTTACATTGTTTGGTTCTCAAATTCAAGCATACTAATTCTAAGGAAGTAAGGAGCTTAAGGTTGTTTTGGTATTTATTAGATCACTTTGCATCATTGTTAGTTTATAGTTGTTCTAATTATTTCACACCTTATTCTTGCTAACCATAAACATCCTAAGAGAGCTTATTATGTTCTTGAGTTAGGTTTGGTAGTGATTTGCTCTAAAATAAATCTTTGTTGTCACAAAATCATTTGCTTCTCTTTTATCACTGAAGTATAAGAAACTTAATGTTGTCCTAAGTTGCTCATTTATGTTATTTAAAATTTGAATACTTAAGTGGATTTAAGTTCTTCTATTGATTCATAAAAATTGTTGGGCATATTGTTTACATCATTTTTCTTTAAAAAAATTTCATCATTCTAAAGAGCCTTGGTATAATTCTCATTTTGATTTCATTGCTAATACATATTCTTGAAAGATAACCTCACATTGGAACTTTAAGGGATATATGAATATTCTTGTGTAAATTGAATATCTCTTAACTTGAATGGTCATTGGTATTTTCTTATTTGACTAAGAAGCATTGGTTACATTATCTAATAATATTTGGCTAGGTATGTTTTACTCTTGGCTTATATCGCAGCTATCTTGAGAATCTTGGTAAGACATTTATCTTATTGGGCATATCTTGATTAAGTTAGCACTTGTCTTATGGTTAAGATCATGTTTTGATATCATCGTCAAGTTCTTGTTTATTTAACTCAACATTATAATCTAAGTACTAAATCACTAAGAAAATCTTAGCCTAAGGCTCACTCTCCATAATTGCGTTGCATCCTAAGTTAATTTGGATTAATAACCTACCTTCAAGCATAATCTTGGTTGATATACCTTTAGGGCCAGCCTTCTCATCTAGCTTGAGGGGCTTAGCAACTCTTCGATGGTTAACATGGTGACCTTGCAGTCATTAGAGCCACAGTCTCTTCAGCGTTGGAGGCATCAGGGGATAGGAGCCTAACAAATGGTATCGTTAATCAAGCCCTTTCTTGCGTCCTGTTGGCCTCCTTCCCACAACCTACCTTGGAGCCTAGTTTCAAAACAATTAAGGGAAGGCCATATTTAGATTAGGAATTTAATTAAAACTAACCAATACTTTGCATCAAACCTAGGATTTAGGATGTGCATTTCATTTAGGTTAGTGAATCATCAAAGTAGCAGTTTTCCATCTGCTATTCGGTCTTAATTTTATAGAGCAAGAGTGTTGACTCCATAAGGCACTAGTCTCAAAAATAAATTCAATCTAATCCTTAAAATCTTGTTAATTTTAACCAAGTGTTAGGTCACTCAAATGTGTCTCCCAGACTCGTTGGTTCCCAACTTGTCCTTCACATTTCATTTCCACAGGGTCTACCCTCCATAGCTTGTTTTCGGGATACAGCTAAAACAAGAGGTTGGGATCAGGGTAATAGCCCCTGACCTGAGTCGTTGTCACAGTGCCCGTACAATTTTAGCGACAACATTTTTTTGCATTGTTGTCGGGGACCAATTTGTTGGACCTTGGTTTTTTTACATTCATCTTAATCATATTCATATTCTTATCTCACATCTATTCATCCCTCACCATGATAAATTCATTTTCCTTGGTTCCCTTTACTAACTTCCTTCCTAGCATCTTGGGTTTCTCAGAGTTAGATTTGTGTTCGAGTGACGAATCCATTTCTTTCATCTTCTATAGGAGCATGTAGTAGGACGAATCCAAGTAGCTTGATCAATCCCACTCCGAACCTTGAAAGGGTTCTCAGATTTCGATTACACAATCTCTCTTCATGTACACTTCTTGTTAATATCAGACAAGAATCTCTCTTGTAGAGTTGAGGCTTTTGTGATCCATATCAAGTTTATGAGAGATTTTTCAGCGAAAATCACATGAGAAACCATTTGTCGACACGTTTCAAACCAACTAGTGTGGTTCATCGTCATGACAAGTTGTCCTGACGATGAACCACACTAGTTGGTTTGAAACGCATTGACAAATGGTTTCTCATGTGATTTTCGCCAAAGAATATCTCATAAACAAGAATCTCTCTCTGATATCCATTTGTTTTTCCCTGACCTGGCTGAGCAAGACATCATGGACGTGTTTGGCCCTTGTAACTTTTCTAACATTCAAGGTTATCCCCATCATCTCCCAGAGAATGGTATTAGTAAGTTGCCCTCTTTCTAAGGAAATCATGTGGTTAGTGTTAATGCTCATCTAAAATATTTTGGCTCTTGGTTGGGTAAATATGTTATAGGTGTTGACTATAACCACGAAAATGTAAAGATGAGCTTCTTTGTTCTTACCTTGGAGGGAGATGCTTTGGATTGGTTTACAGAAAATCCTGCTATTTCGTTCAATTCATTGTAAGAGATTATTAATTCCTTTAAAGACAATTATGGAGATAAGAGAGAAGAAAGACATTTAGTTAAAGCTATCATCGTCATAAAGAATAAATAATATGAAACAACAGAGGAATTTAATAAGAGGTTTAACGATATTATTAAGGAATTACTTCAAGATTATAAACCTCTCGACAAATCTCTTTTGGACTTTTATATTGATGCCTTTAATGATGATACTTCTTATGAATTGAGATGTGCAAGAACTAACGATTATAAGGTTGCCCAAGTTTTAGCTCAGGAAATTGAAAAGGATAAGAGAGTATCTGGGAAGTCTTAAATTCCACGTTTTAATAGGGGTACAAGTAAATCAACAGAATTAAAGGGAAAACAAATTAAATAATTTGATGATGACCTTATGCAGAAATTATTGCAGAAACTTGAAATCATGGAGCTTAATCAAGCGAAGTTAATATCAAACCATGCTAAGGAAATGAGTGTGATGTAGGTTAGATTGTTCCAAATGGAAAGATCTCAAGCACAAAACTTCCAACCTAGAAATAATAATAATCGAAACAATAATATTTGGTAGAATAAAGGCCCATATAATGAGGAGAGACCGCCAAATCCACTTGAATCTACCAATCCTGTGGATGAAACTCCGCCTTATTATAGGGCTTGTGATGCTGTTCATAAAGAGGCGACTTGCCCCACTGTAAAGAAGATCATGGATAGTGGGATGCTTGGGGAAAGTAAGAAAATAAATGTTGTTGGCTAGGAGTATCATTTATCTATGGATGATTGGATGGAAGTTAAGGAAAATAGTCATGATGTCAGGACTATTACATCCTCCTACAGTATCAATAAATTTAGTGAGGAAAAGGAATTAATGGTTGAACTATTTGGTGAAAAGCCTCCTACAGAGCAAGTCTTGGATATTGTGAAAGATAAAGGGTTAACTTATCAAAGAAGGAGTAAGGATCAAAGCAATAATTAGATTACCCATCGAAGTTATAATCCTGGTTCAAGCTCTGGATTGAATATTGATTTGGCATAATGGTTGAATAACGCAAAAATTTGGGTTCTCCTCACAAATATTTTGAATACCCCCTCATAAAAAGCTAAGTTATTGAATGTCATTAAAGCTCCTCATGTTAATATTTCTCAGGAAAAGGCTCCTAAAATTGTCTATCAGGATGCCCCATATATTTGTAAAGTATGGATTCAAATAAAAAAGAACATCAACCATTTTTTATCACTTTGTTTGTTAATGTTTATAGATTATATAATTTCATGTTGGATTATAGTGCCTCGGCTTGTGTTATGACCAAGAAGGTCATAGAGCAACTAAATTTGAGAATTTCTAGGCCTTACTACAACATATGTGCCATGGATTCTAAGAATATTGAAGTTCATGGGATGATCAAGGATTTAAAGGTCATTTATCAATTTACCCTGACATAATGATCATAATGGACATAGTTGTAGTTGATGTACTAGATGCTTGGGGAATGTTATTGTCTAGGAAGTGGGTCTTTGATATAGGATGAAGTATTCAAATGAATTGGTCATATTTTATGATTCCTTCTCCTAGATGTGTTGAAAATAATACTGAGAGGGGGGGGGGGGGGGGGGGGGTGAATTAGTTATTATCAATTCTTTTTTCAATTTATACAACCATTTGCAGATCTAACTAATGAAACTTGCGTATATCTTCCAGACTTATAATTTAATTTATTCTTCAGATCATTAATCTGTGTGTCAGAACCATATAACAATGAACAGGAACAGGAAAAATAGAGCAGACAGTGACATCAAAGAACACAAGATATAAGGTGGAAACCCAATGTGGGTGAAAACCACCTGCTGCAATATGTCTCTATCTTCTTTCAATTAGAAACTTATTTTTACAATGATTCTGTATTGGTGTAGTCTTATACCAGCACGCAGGCTTCAACCTGCAGAAGGCTACAACCTTCTCTCGTTCTCCAGAATCTCTTGGAAGGGAGCTACAACCCCCTTAGCTCTTGTACTAGCTGAGGTACTAGTACGTAGGTGCTGACCTACTGAAGGCTTCAACCTTCTCTTTTCTTCAAATAGGTGCTGACCTACTGAAGGATCCATGAGTATCAATCAAACATCAAATAGATCTTCAATCAACCAACTTCCTTGTACAAATAATAATTTCTCAGCACACAGCAACTAGACACCAATTTAGAACCCTGAACACTGCAGTAATAGACAAAAGCATCTAAAACATATTTCAAGAAAGGTACGCAACTTCACTAATAGAAACTTGTGAGTGTCCACACCTCCATTGTGTCTAGCCTACGGGTCTCTGTACATGCGTTGTGTCGAGCCTGCGGACCTTCGCACTTGCGCTATGTCGATCCTGCGGATATACGCACCTGCGTTGTGTCTAGCATGCGGACCTCCGCACCTGCACTGTGTCTAGCCTGCGGACCTCCGGGTATATAGAAATAATCAAACTTCAATTATACCCCAGACTATCAGATTTACAAATCTGATCATGCGCCAAAGAGATCTCGACCCATCAGTAGATCCGTCTTGTAATGCTTAGGTTTCTCCTTAATTCAGGTCCAGCTTTAACTTCCCAACCGATCACTAGTATTTCAGATCTTGCTTTTCTTAAGATATTCAACACATATGTGTCCAGAAAAATGATCTCCTTTCCTTTTTATAGACTAGGCCTTACTCAAACCATGGTCCAAAACCATAGAGATCCAATACTAGGGACCCAAAACCTGGGTTCAATACTTTAGATGCAAAAACCACGGACCAAAACCATAGGATCAAAATGTCGGACTAAATACCATGGACCATCCCATGTGTGCGCGTTTCTCTCTGCATGAAAGTGTGTGTACTTTACGTCCGCACTTTTTGTTCGGTATACCTGCGAACATGTCCGCACCTTTTGATCAGCGCACCTGCGGAACCTGTCGATGACTGCAGCTTTGTGAATCAGGAACCTGCGGATCTCTCATTTCCTACAATTTTGAGAGCCTGAACTTGTGATTTGTTATTTGAGTGAGTTTCCATCAAGGACAACACTTATAAACCTATGGAAAACCTGTGTCATAATGCCAACAATCTCCCCCTTTGGACTTGATGGCAACCCAAGGTCACTCAAGGTATTTCCTCCCCCTTTGACATCAAGGGAAAAGGGTTATGCTCCCCCTGAGTATATGCTGAAATCTTTGCTCTGATGTGTTGTCCAAGCTCCCCCTGACATATAGACAAGATCTGCAAGAAGATGTTCTATAAAAGAAATCTGACTTTATACATCATAACTAACCTTCCTATCACCAAAGAATTCATACATACAACTCCCAACCAAGAGGGGATACATGATATAATAAGATCATTACATTATCCATCCCAGGCATTGTGGGGCAACCAAGTCAGGCCATTACATGACCTTGACAAAAGAAATATAAGACATAATATTAGCAGCAACTGACAATCACATATCAGTATCCATGTTCTCCTTCTGCACTTGCTCCCCCTGACATCAAAACAACTGAGGAATTGAACCAAGATCTTCTACGATAATGCCAACAATGAATTATTAGAAGAATATATGCTCCCCCTGAACCTGTGCCAGATGGTCTTTGACAGACCCATATCAGACTCTTCTCATCCTTGCTTTTCTTTAAGTCGACTATACCCACATAAACCAGTGTATGTACGCGTATACCCCATATGAAACTCGCATACAACAATCTCTGAAACAGACAAGATTCAACAACAAGATGATGCATCAACTACCCCCAGCTTTTGTCTGAGGTATTCAAAGGTCTCCCTTGGCAGTGGTTTGGTGAGAATATCAACAATTTGTTCCTTAGAGGGAACATACTCCAATTTGACCTTTTGTTCAAGCACTTGTTCTCAGAGAAAATGATACTTGATCGGTATGTGCTTAGTCTTTGTATGCATGACAGGATTATTTGAGATACTGATTGCACTTGTATTATCACAAAAAATGGAGATAGGTGGAGTACAAGTGATTTGAAGATCTTCCAATGTTTGCATCATCCAAAGGAGCTGTGTGCAGAAAGATGTCGCAGCTACATATTATGCTTCAGCTGTAGATAACACAATAGAGCTTTGTTTCTTGCTGAACCAAGATACTAATCTAGGACCCATGAAAAATGCACCACCACTAGTGCTTTTCCTGTCATCCACACTTCCTGCCCAATCCGCATCTCTGTATGCATGAAGTGTGAGATTTGTACCTCTAGGATACCATAAGCCATAGTTTTGAGTTCCTTGAAGATACTTGAAAATTCTCTTAACTACCTGAAGATGAGTTTCCTTTGGATCTGCCTAAAACCTTCCAACTATGCCCACTGCATGCATAATGTCTGGTCGGGTACCTGTTAGATAGAGCAGACTACCAATCATGGATCTATAGGTTGGTTGATGTACTGTTGCCGATTCATCATTTACGCTGAGGCTGCATCCTATCACCATAGGGGTACATACTGGTTTCAAATCCTCCATCCCATATTTCTTCAAGATCTGCTTGAGATATTTGGTTTGTGATAGAAAAATGCCATCTTTGTTTTGTTGGACTTGTAAACCAAGAAAATATGTGAGCTCACTAAGCATGGACATTTCAAACTCTTTCTGCATCA
>APFE030053873.1:22364-74920 GCA_000404065.3 Pinus taeda
AAATTCTTTTTCAATTTATACAACCATTTGCAGATCTGACTAATGAAACTTGTGTATATCTTCCAGACTTATAATTTAATTTATTCTTCAGATGTTGATCATTAATCTATGTGTCAGAACCATATAAAAATGAACAACAACAGGAAAAATAGAGCAAATAGTCACACCAAAGAACACAATATATAAGGTGGAAACCCAATGTGGGTGAAAACCACCTGCTGCAATATGTCTCTATCTTATTCCAATTAGAAACTTCTTCTTACAATGATTATGTACTGGTGCAATCTTATACCAGCACGCAGGCTTCAACCTGCAGAAGGCTACAACCTTCTCTTGTTCTCCAGAATCTCTTGGAAGGGAGCTACAACCCCCTTAGCTCTTGTACTAGATGAGGTACTAGTACGTAGGTGCTAACCTACTGAAGGCTTCAACCTTCACTTTTCTTCCAGGGACCACGTTTCATAAATTTTCAGACTGGATCCATGAGTATCAATCAAACATCAAATAGATCTGCAATCAACCAACTTCCTTGTACAAATAATAATTTCTCAACACACAGCAACCAGACACCAATTTAGAACCCTGAACACTGCAGTAATAGACAAAAGCAGCTAAAACATATTTCAAGAAAGGTCTGCAACTTCACCAATAGAAACTTGCGAGTGTCCGCACCTCCGTTGTGTCTAGCATGCGGGTCTCCGCACCTGCGCTGTGTCGAGCCTGCAGACCTCTGCACTTGCGCTGTGTCGAGCCTGCGGATATCCACACTTGCGCTGTGTCTAGCCTGCGGACCTCCGCACCTGCACTATGTCTATCCTGCGGACCTCCAGGTATAGATAATTTATCAGACTTCAATTATACCTTAGACTATCAGATTTACAGATCTGATCATGCGCCAAAGAGATCTCGACCCATCAGTAGATCCATCTTATAATGCTCAGGTTTCTCCTTGATTCAAGTCCAACTTTAACTCCCCAACCGATCAACAGTATTTCAGATCTTTCTTTTCTTAAGATATTCAACACATTTGTGTCCAGCCAAATGATCTCTTTTCCTTTTTATAGACTAGGCCTTACTCAAACGATGGTCCAAAACCATAGAGATCCAATACTAGGGACCCAAAACCTGGGATCAATACTTTAGATGAAAAAACCACGGACCAAAACCATAGGATCAAAAATGTCGGACTAAATACGATGGACCATCCCATGTGTGCGCGTTTCTCTCTGCATGAAAGTGCGTGTACTTTACGTTCACACTTTTTGTTTAGTATACCTGCGAACATGTCTGCACCTTTTGATCAGCGCACCTACAGAACCTGCCGATGACCGCAGCTTTGTGAATCAGGAACCTGCGGATCTCTCATTTCCTACTATTTTGAGAGCCTGAACTTATGATCTGTTATTTGAGTGAGTTGCTATCAAGGACAACACTTATAAACCTGTGCCAAACCTGTGTCATAATGCCAACAAGATGTTCTGGATTTCCTAGACTTAATAGAGAACCTGAAAGAAGATTCCATGTTGAAGATCCCAAGAGCCCCCATAATGAGATAATAAAGGAAAAACCTAACCTTGGGAATTATATCATTCATTCTAACTACATAATTCCTTTCGATGTTAAAGTTGATGAAAAGTTGGGTGATTTAAAGGATAAAGTATAGTCTATTAATTTCGATGTTGCATATTCTAGGCATGGTAAAGGTGTTGGAACTGAGTGTTAAAGTCTCCCCTTGGTCACATTTTCAAATATGCCTATAGATTGGAATTTGAAGAAACTAACAAAGTTGCCAAGTATGAATATTTATTGTTGGGTCTTGAATTGGCAAAGCATTTGAATATTAAGTTGTGTAGTATCAAGGGATACTCTGATTTGATTATCATGCATATTAAGAACAAATTTACATATAAAAATCAAAGATTAAAAAACTATCGAAATGTTGTATGGGATACTATGGAATATTTTGATGCTCTTGACCTTGAAGCTATCCCAAGAGAAAAGAATAACTTGGAAGATGAACTTTCTATAGCGACATCTACCTTGCAGTTGTCTGATGAATTCTTGAAGGATAAGGTTAAAAAGGAAATAATTTTTAGACCTTCTGTAGCTGATAATATGGAGCATTGGCAAGCCTTTGATGATGAGAAATAGGGGATTCTCTTTCTTAATAATTTGGATGAATTTGAAAATTTTCAAATTAGTTGTAAGGAGGATGAATCTAATAACCATGAAGATATAAAAAATCATACTCTCGGAAATATTGTAGCATTGGAGCAATACTTTGATAGATATGATGCCACAAAGAAGAAAGATGAGAATAAGATGGATCTAGGGGAGTTCATTGAAGTAAACATTGGTACCTCTAGTGACCCAAAAATTGTGAAAATTGGTAAAGGTACTAGTGATGAAGAAAGAAGAAAGTTGATTGATTTACTTCATCAATATAGAGATGTTTTAGCATTTTCTTATGATGATCTAAAATATTATAGGGGAGATTTAGTGGAACACACTATCCCTTTAAAGGATGAAAATGCTAAACCCTTCCATCGAAAACTTAGGCATATAAATCCTAAGTTGCTCCATTAGTCCAAAAAGAACTTTCAAAGATGCTTGCAGCTGGTATTATCGCTCAAACTAGGCATTCAACATGGTGTTCTAACATGGTGATTTTTAGAAAAAAGAATGTAACGATCAGATTTTTTTTCAATTTTAGAAACCTAAATCTAGCATGTAAAAAAGATAATTAGCCATTTCCAAACATGGAGCCTATGTTGCAAAACGTAATGAGTTTAGGAATGTTGTCATTACTAGATGGTTTTTTTGGATATAATCAAGTATGGGTTAAGAAGGAAAATCAACGCAAAACTACTTTCACCTCACCATGGGGTACGTTCGAATACATTAGAATTACTTTTGGATTAAGTAACGCGAGAGCTACCTTTCAAAGGGCCATGGACTATGCTTTTAAGGGTTTAATTGGTAAAATCATTGAGATATATAAAGATGATCTTACAGTTTTTTTTAAGGATGGTACCAATTGTATAGATCATCTCAGACAAGTTTTTGATAGATGTAGAGAGTTTGGAATCTCCTTGAATCCTGCTAAGTCTTTATTTAGAGTAACTAAAGGGAAGTTGTTTGGTCACATCTCCAAAGATGGGATCAAGATATACCTTGAAAGGGTTGAGGAAATCCAAAAGATTCATCTTCCTCACAATCTTAAATCCCTTTAGTCCTTCCTTGGAAAGCCAAACTTTCTTAGGAGATTTATTCCTAATTATGCAGAGATAGCTAAGCCTATTCAAAGTATTCTGAAGAAAGATGTTGAGTTTTTATGGAAACAAGATAGTAAAAAGGGTTTTCAGGAAGTCAAGGGTGTTATTGTGAAGGCTCTTGTTCTAGCCAACTTCCGAGTGTCATTCAGGATTTTTTGGTGGCCATTATGCTGCAAAAACTACCGCCCACAAAATTCTTAGAGTTGGTTATTACTTGTCTTCAATCTTTTTTGATGGGCATAAGTTTGTTAAGAGTTTCCAAGCCTATCAATTATTCACTGGGAAACAGAAGCTAGCTTCCCTACCCTTACAATTTGTGATTGTTGAGGCACATTTTCAACATTGGGGTATGGATTTCATTAGGAAATTTCATGAAAGTTATAGAAATGGCTACTCATGGATTTTAATTGCGACTGATTATTTCACTAAATGGGTCGAATCCATTCTACTAAGAATTCCACTAAAAAGGTTATTATGGGATATACTGAAAATTAAATCATTTAAGTATGGGGGATTACGCAGTGCATTATATTAGATATCATTTTAGGATTCAACTGCGTTAAGTAAGTCATTCAAACGTATGACCATTTTCATGGGGCACAATACTTGCTAAGGTTTTGCAAATGGGGTAGCAAGCTAAGTGGGCTTGATTGTGGAAAAACTCCACAGTTAAGCGCGCTTGAGCCAGAGGAGTTCTGGGATGGGTGACCTCCTGGGAAGTCCTGGTTACCGGGTGCAAGCCCCGGAAGTGATGATTGATGCTATGTGATTCGTTCTCCACATTTCACTAGTTTCAATCCCACTTCTTCACCCCTGTGAGCATCACCCGATGCAATGAGTGCTAATTGAACTATTCAAAAATCATGAGAAATTAGTCAGTTACGACTACCTCTCATGAAAATGGTCATACGTTTGAATGACTTACTTAACGCAGTTGAATCCCAAAATGATATCTAATTAAATCATTACTAGATTTGGTGTCCCAGCTAAGATTACCACTGATAATGCCAAAGCCTTTAGTTCTACAAAGTTTTATTCTTTTTGCTTTAACTATGGCATTATTTTATCTCAATCATCTAACCACTATCCTCAAGGTAATGTCCTTGCATAATCAAGTAACAAAAATCTTATAACCATTATTAAGAAGATAGTAGGAGATAATAAACGGGCTTGGGATAGAAAAATCAAGTTTACATTATGGGCAGATAGGATTACAAAGAAAAAAACTACTGGTAAAAGTCCCCTTGATTTTATTTATGGTTTGGATGTTACTCTTCTTGTACACCTTAAATTTCTAGCTCGTCAACTCCTTCAGTGTTTTTCAATTGATAAAGATGTTGTCCAAAGTAGAATTGATCAAATTATGGAGTTAGATGAAACTCGAAGAAAAAATTTTGATAATATGTGTAAAAATCAATCTATTGTTAAGAAAAGTTTAGATAAATATTCTCAAGCTAGATCATTTCAGGTTAGAGATATGGTGCTACTTTGGGATCGTAGAAATGAGAAACCAGGAAATCACAAGAAATTTGACAGTTTGTGGTTGGGACCTTACACCATCAGAGGCATCGTCGGTCCAAATTCATTTCACTTGAGCACATTGGATGGTGAACCAGCTGACTTACCTGCAAACGGTCAAATTCTCAAGTTTTTCTTCAAAGATGACATATGATGCCATAGGGAATCCTCTATATTGTATTTCTAACCATATTCCTCGCTCTTTTCCACATTTTTTTTCATAGATAAAATTTCATTTTTTTCTCTAGATTACATTTATGTTTCATGTTAGTAAAATTGTTTCTAGTTATAGAGCTTCTATTTCATGCACTTAATTTTATATGATGATTTTTTTATTATATTTGGATGGATGTTGCTTATATGAACTTGTGTGTTGCTTGGGTGTAGATTCTGGATTCTCACATTCCTTGAGTGAAGTAACATGTCCCCAAGTAGATCCATATGTTAACCACTCCATGTCAATTACCATATAGTAGTACACTTTTTCGCAAAGGGATTCCATCATGTTCAGGCATTTAGATAATCCTGGATTCATCATCATCAGTTGTCAGTTTGTCATAGTTGTAAACCCATTCTGCAAAATGTTAATGTAAATAATGATAGTAAGAGTGTGTATGTATGTAACAACCTAGGCAAGTCTATTATCTTGGCAAAGAATTTCATCCTAGGAGGTTTTTTGCCTCACTGATTCATTTGTGTTTCTAAACACGGATGATCGGAAGATTTTTTCCCTCCAACCTCGCCCCAAAGCTAGGGTGAGTTTATCGTCAAGGTCATAGGTGAGTCCTAGTGTTTTAAACGAATCTTTTGTAAAAGTGATTTGGGAATTATTTAAGATAATTGGATAAATTATGTTTTTACAAATCACTTGGTCTACCAGATCATATTGAGTCGCAGAATTGGGTAATAATTTGAGGGTCTTAAACGAACGGGTGTTCCCTGTTTAAGGGTTGAAATGAAATTATCTTATGTAAAAAATATTTTGGTGCATGTTCCCTCATACTTAGACAACATGGTTAAAATATTAGAGGGTGGAAAAAAATATTAGTCCACTCAAGTGTCAATTAATTAAATTTTTTGGAAAAATAAATTAGAATCCTAAGTCGGGAATTTAATTAATTAGAGCCCAAATTAAAAGTCCTAGAGAAATTAAATTCTCCAAGTGGAAAAATTCATGGGTCTTAAAGAAATTAATTTTTGGAGGTCTCCACCAAGGGAATATTGGAAATTTCAAGAAAAATTGAAGCCTTGGGCCTTGGTAATTAAGTCAAAGTCAATGTTTTTAGGAAATTAACTCAAAATAATTATTTTTGAGCTAATTAAAAATGGTTTTTATGGGAAATTCGAAAATTCCTCAAAAATAAATATTTTCAATGGTGGAGATTAAAATATGATCAAATATTTATCAATGGTCGAGATTATTTTGAAGGGGATCAAGCCAACTAGCCGTTATTTTCCACTCTGAGTCAAGCTATGTAGTAATATTTTTCTTGAAATAATAAAGATGACTTTGGAGTTTATTCATGGTGGTGTTCATGTTCTGCTTCTTATGGTAAATTTTGGATCATGTTCTTAATGCTCTATTGAATAATATTTTATAAGTTATTTTTTCTTTATCCATGGAGTGGATTAACTATTGCGCAGGTATCTTGCATTATTTAGTGGGTTTAGACAAGTATTATAACTTGAATGATCTAGTAGGATCTCTAGATCTTGAGGGTCATGGTGTTTATCTAGCCCCAACTGATCTCATAACTTGATCTTAAGTGTGTAGAGATCTCAAGGATTTAGATATTAGGCGTGAGGGGAAGTCTTCAGTTGGACCAGCCAACTCTCAAGACAAGAAATCTTAATATCCCTCTTTGTTAAATTCCAGGCCTTATCTAACGATTGGTTTTTTGCAGAGATATTGGACATTGCACACCCATTTAAAACATTTCACTCATCTATTTTTATCTATTGTGAAATTAACGAATAGATCTTCTTATAAGAGCCATAAATCATTATGAATATTGTAAAATAAAATTTTATAGATAATTTTATTTTCTAACCCTTGTATGTAGTTGGGGTTTTGGGATTTATTTTCAAATTTTGTATATATTGGGGTTTTGGGTATTTTATTTTTCACTTGTGCAGGTGAAGGTCTAAGCCTATTCAAGAAAAAGTGTTGGGTTTTGAGATAAATCTAGGCCCTGGAGGGAAATATCTAATCTCAAATTTGTTTGTAGGGCCAATAATAAATGATTATTTAGTGAAAACTGATCAAATTGGAGATCTGATGTTGGAGGAATTTTTCGTGAAAGTTTTGCGAGATTTTCGGGCCCCTAACCCTATTTGTGGGTCCTTCTCCCCTTGTTGTTTGGTTTCAAGGTTGGTCGCAGCCTTGGTTTTCCTCCTTTAGCTAGGTCGCAGGCCTAAAGCCCTCTCCAAACCTCCGCTCACCCATTCTCCTCCACCACAACTCCTCTCCTTCCTGTATTGCCCTTTTTCTCTCCTTATCCCTCCTCCCTGAGCCCTTTACTCCTCCTAAAGGTATGTTGTTGCCTGTCCTAGCCCTCCTTTTCTTTGCGGAATCCTTTCAGCCCTACCACCAATCTCCTAGGCCTCCTGACCTTGTCCCTCCCTGCCATAGCCTCCTCCTTCTCTGTCCAGCCCTTTCTCCTAGGCCTCAAGGCCTTCCCTACCCTCCTAACCCTTTCGACCTTATTTGTCTTGGCCTCTAAGGCCCTCACCTCCTCAATGCTGCCCCTTTTCGGCTCTCCCTTCTCCTTCGCTGCCCTTTGTCAACCCTCCTTACCTTTGTTGTAGACCATATCAAGCCTTAGAACTACACAAAAATCCCTCCTTTTCCCATTGTTACCTCTCCCAGTTGTCCTTCAGCCACTATGGTGTAATTTGAAAAAAACCTGTGTTAAATTATAATTGTATGCAGAGAATTTGGGAATGATTTGTATTGTAGGTGGGCCCATTTTGGGAGAATTTTGTTGACAAGTGTGACAATTGCCTTCAATCTCAAAGGTCTCTCTAGTTTGCCTATTTAAACCCTCATTGATTTATATTTTACAGTGGAAAAATAATCATAAGGGTGATCCAAAACCATCTTAGAAAATTAGCAAATCATTTCATCGATTGGCTTATTGTTATTTTAGCCTCACTGCATGTCTTATTTATAATTGTCATAAGCATTACAGAGATATGAAACACTTCAGTTGCATAAGCATTTTTCACTCATTGATTCTCAAATTCAAGCATACTAATTCTAAGGAAGTAAGGAGCTTAGGATTGTTTTGGTATTTATTAGATCACTTTGCATCATTGTTAGTTTATTGTTGTTCTAATTATTTCACACATTATTCCTGCTAATCATAAACACCCTAAGAGAGATTATTTTGTTCTTGAGTTAGGTTTGATAGTGATTTTCTCTAAAATAGCTCTCTGATGTCACAAAATCACTCGCTGCTCTTTTATCATTGAACAATAAGAAACTTAATGTTGTCCTAAGTTGCTCATTTATGTTATTTAAAATCCGAATACTTAGGTGGATTTAAGTGCTTCTATTGATTCATAAAAATTGTTGGGCATCTTGCTTACATCATTTGTCTTTAAAATATTTTCATCATTATAAAGAGCCTTCATATAATTCTCGTTTTGATTTCATTGCTAATACATATTGTTGAAAGATAACCTTACATTGGCACTTTAAGGGATCTATGAATCTTCTATTTTAAATTGAATATCTCTTAAGTTGAATGGTCATTGGCATTTTCTTATTTTACTAAGAAGCATTTGTTACATTGTCTAATAATCTTTGGCTAGGTAGGTGTTACTCTTGGCTTATATCGTAGCTATCTTGAGCATATTGGTCAAACATTTATATATTAATTAAGTTATCACATGTCTTAAGGTTAATATCATATTTTTATATCACTTTCAAGTTCTTATTTCTTTAACTCGAGATTATAATCTAAGTACTAAATCATTAAGAAAATATAAGCCTAAGGCTCACTCTCCATCCTTGCATCACATCCTAAGTTAATTTTCATTAATAACTTAGATCCAAGCATAAGCTTGGCTGATAGACCTCTAGGGCCACCCTTCTCATCTAGCTTGAGGCGCTTAGCAGCTCTTTGGTGGTTAACACAGTAACCTTGCAGTCGTTAGAGCCACAGTCTCTGCAGCGCCGGAGGCATCGGGTGATAGGAGCCTAACAGAAGGTATTGTTAATGAAGTCCTTGCTTGCTTCCTGTTTGCCTCCTTCCCACGACCTACCTTGGAGCCTAGCTTCAAAACAATTAAGGGAATGTCATATTTAGATTAGGCATTTAATTAAAACTAAATAAGATCTTTGCATCACACCTAGAATTTAGTATGTGCATTTCATTTAGGCTAGAGAAACATCAAAGAAGTAGTTGTCCATCCAATACTCAATCTTAATTTTATAAAGCAAGAGTGTTGACTCCATAAGGCATTAGTCTCAAGAATAAATTCAATCTAATCCTTAAAATCTTGTTAATTTTAACCAAGTGTTAGGTCAGTCAATTGTGTCTCCCAAACTCGTTGGTTCCCAACTTGTCCTTCATCATTTCATTTCCATAGGGTCTTACCCCCATATTCTGTTCTTGGGAGACAACTAAAATGGAGAGGTTAGGGATCAGGGTGACAACCCCCAACCTGAGTCGTTTTTGCGGTGCCTATACAATTTGAACCATAACACTACAGAAGCAAAAAATATGAACTCAGAAATGCTAACACGCACACAAAATTAACACAGTTGTTTTTTAACAAAAGTCCCTGGAAAAACCCAATGTGGAAAAATTGGTGCAGCAGTTGAGGGTTTATTTTCCTATGCATTAGTGAAAATTTGAATATGGTCTTTGGAAGTCCAGCTAGCTATCCAAACAGCAAGATCTGACAAAAAATATTTGGAGAGAAGGTTCTGACCCTCCACTAGCAAACCTTGGCCTCTTAAAAACTAGTCATCCAACTTTTGTGCAGGCCCTCGTGGCTTCTGATCAATTTGTGTGGTTGTGTTTGGAAAACCCGCACAATCCTCGCTATGGTACTGGGGAAACCCATGTCACCATAATTGCAACCCGTCAGGATATTCCACGCGAACCTTACAGGTGATCTGGATAAGTTCCACTATGGAATACTTCATTCACTCGCTTTTTCCTCTTCCAGATATTGAAATCCTCCTCTAGATCATTTTCTTTGCCCCTCTAACACTTTTCTACTCCATCTCTAACTTGATCACTCTTGTTGAATCACCTGCACTGGAGAATCAATCTATCTAGATCACTAATTATCTGCGACTAGTCACAGCCTCACGTGTTTCTCACTTTCAAGTGTTCTCCAAAGTGTGTTCTCCATTTACCCATCGAATTCTTCTTATAATATCCAATTGAGACTTCAATGAACATGATTAAAGCTTAATCAATGGTTGAGATTATCTTCTAAGTCGATCCGTGTGAATTTCTAGATAATTCACACCCTTCTCAATTAATTTCTATTAATAACCCCTTTTTCCTAAGTTATACTTAGGAAATTTTAATCATGGCCAATTAATTTAATTGAGCCATCTCTAGTTGGAATTTCCATAAATGATTCTTGGTTTTTTGAGATCTCATGTGTTTTACCCTCTCCACAAAGTTTCGAGACTATAACACCTTTGCTGTTAGAAAAGCTGACAATCCCTCTTAGCGAGGAAGGTGTTTTAGTGTTGAACTGCTCCAAGACCTTGTCTTTGCCCACCAACCATTGTGCAACTCTGATACTAAATTTTTGTTGTTGTTGACATTTTTATATTGTTCTTTGCATCTACACTGCAACTCCCTCTCAACTGTTGGTGTTGCTACTGTAACTGATAAGCATCTGAAATACTGAATCAATTGTCTTTTTGTTGCATCTGTCTCTTGATCATCTAACTGCTACTAGTCTTTGTATTGTCCACTAAGGAATTTGTGTTGTTTCTGACTCTACTACTGAGCCTCCTATGTTGAAGGAAATGTAACTAGGTTCGGTCTTCATAAATGTAATTTTGATATTTGTACTTAATAAAGAAATGAAATATTATTTTTATAATATATTTCAATGAGTTTCTTGCTCATTGAAATGGGTATAGCACATGTTAAGTGCTATAGGTGAGTCAAGGAGTCAAAATTAAATGTTGAAGACCTAAATGGCATGTTATACCATGTATATTATTTTATTAGATTCAAAAGGAATACCTCCAAGGAAATTCAAAGTCATCTCCTCGCAACAAAAGCCTTTAAGCAGCAAAATGGTGAAGAAATATAAAACTCGACCTCAAATCTTCATGTCAGCCTCAAGTCGGCTCAAAAGAAGGAGACAGACTCCTATATAAGGAGTCATTAGACCTCCTCAACGAAGAAGATAATCATCTCTGAAATCAACGAGATAGATGACGAGTAAAAGGGTACCAAAAATCTTTGTGCACGTTAGTCTTCTAACGTTGCGAGGGGTGCGAAAGCACTCAAGCCCATGTGGCAGCTTACGGAATGCTTCAATGCATCTGCTTGTGTAACTTTTCATTAATTTCTTTAATAAAAGGTTACCATTTTTTTCCTTGGAAAAAAAAGGGTACCAAAAAGGAAAGTCTAAGGGTCTCCAAGTGCAGCGAAGAAGAAGGGAAGAAGAGCGAAGTTTTGGATTGTTTCTAAGGCTAGAAATAGTTACACGTGCGAAGAAAAAGGAGGAATTTATGCGGGTATAACAAAAATAACACAATAGTCAATTATCAATCTTTGTTTGGGCTAGATCTTAGGCCTACAAGGCCTCTCACTCAAGCGAAGAATTCCCTCTCTCAGGCGAAGATAAAAAGAGCCTAACTACAAGCTAACCTATCACCCGTGCGAGAATTTATGGTTATTGTACAATCATATCAATTTGCATATATATATCAAGAAGTACTTCGTTGGAGCAAGAAAAGGGTGTCTCCATAAGCAGAGGACATCACTAAGAATTGAAGAAAGAACATCTCATCTAGAAGCTCACATAAGCAAGGTCTATCTCTAGACAAGGAATGAAGAAGAAGGTCAAAGTGTTAGGGAGAAAAGTACCAGAAGAAGGAAGACTAAGTGATGGAGAACAAAGTGCAAAAAGGAGGAAGGACTTGACTTGTGCTTGGAGGACATCCTAGTCAAGGGTCTAGGGTTTGGCATTGATCAATAAAGAAGCTTCAATAAGAGAAACTTACCAAAGGGTTTTCCTCTCTAAGAGAGAGCGGTTTTTGCCCTGGCAGAGAACCAACATTTGTGTTCTTGTCTTTATGTTTTTTGGTGGCAGTTTGATGAAACACACACTCTAATAATAAGAAGAATATCCAGCTAATATAATTGTAAAAGTGCTTCGCAAATTGTTATCAAGTCAAGAAGAATCCTAATATACATAATAGCCCTTGATTCTTCGACATGGTATCAGAGGTAAGGTGACACATCAAGGAAAGGGCATCTCAAAAACACTAATCAAATAAGGACATCTACAAAAGTTGAAGCATCTAGCCAAGAAGTCTCAATCACTTCAAGCACAAGAAGCTCTATCGTCTATCATTCATCAAGGAAGACTACAAAGCAAGAAGAAGAGCAAATCAAAGAAGGACCTACATCAAAGGCACCTATAAGAAAAGCGGATCAAAGAAGGACCTACATCAAGCTACAAGTCATAAAGCAAATCTCATCATCAAGCAAGCCCACTTGGAGAAATAAACTTGAAGAACATCAATATCTAAGGAAGGAAATCCATCAAGTCTTCAAGGAGAAAGTAAGTCCACTACATCTCAAAATATATCAAGTAAGTATATGTCCCCTTCTTAATATACATCAAAGTCTTTTTGCAAGGAAAGAAACAAATCGATAGGTGCCAATAACTTTCTTGCATGGAAGAAGAGGACTGATTTACTTCTCAAGGAGAATGAACTCCTAGAACATATCAAAGGGAATGTTACTATTCCTGATAAGGAACAAACTCAAGCCTTAGCCAAGTATAATAAGGATGAGACAAGAGCTTAAAGGATTCTAATAGAATGCATCAAAGAATTTCTCATTACTTATGTCTCCAAATTTGAAACATCAAAAGAAATCTATGATAAACTAGTAGAGATATTCTCGGTAACCATAGCTGGAGAAGTGATATCTCTATGAAATTAATTGCACAAAATGAAGATATCAAAGGAAGGAATAGCTCCCTACTTCATGAAAATATCTGAGATGAGGGATCAACTTCAAGATCTAGGGGAACTCATGTCTGACAAAGAAATGACAATTGTAGTGATCAATGCTCTACCTGAGGATTGGGGAAACTTCACATCAATCGTACATGCCAAGAAGGAAGCTACCCCAATAAGTGAAATGTGGTCTCTATGCAAGATAGAGGAAACAAGACTCAAAGAAAAGGAAGATGTGGGATCAAAGGAGCAAGATTTTTCTACCATGGCCAAGAGAAAGGGAAAATTGGGTAAATTTGCTTCACGAAGAACAAACAACAAATATATGTCCAAAATCCAATGCTATGAATGCCAAGAATATGGACACTACAAAAGGAATTGTCCTAAACTGAAGAAGGAAAACAATGACAAAAGAAAAAGGGAAGATGCTCATGTAACTCAAGAAATGAAAGAAGCAAAAGAAGGAAGATCCTCCAGATCTCTACTATGACTAAGTCAAACTCTTTACTTAAAGTCTTCTTTCAAAGTTTTGAGTAGTATAGGAGCATGTAGGAATAGAATAAAAATTGCATGGCTAGAAACATCTTCTAGAATCTAGAAGCATGATTTACATAGAGTTCAAAACACTTATGTAGAAAAAGCATTTTTAAATGAGAACAAAATGCATGGTTAGAAATATCTTCTAGAATATAGGAGCATGGTAGATATAGCTCAAGATATTCATGTAGAAGGAGCATACCTAGTATAAGACCTCATCCACAATGAAAGAAAATTGATCATGATTAAGAATCTTAGAAGACCTCCATCATCAAAAGGAAAGAAACATTTTCAAGGTAAGGATCTTCAAGATCCTATGATGGAATCTTCAAAAGAAGATTCATAAACAAAAGCAGATGCCTCATTGGGAATCCTATTCATGGGATTCAAGAAAAGGATGATATGCAGGTAAGCTAAGATGAAGCAAGAAGGGCCACACCAAATACAACCAAATGAAGCTAAGATGATCAAAGGAGAATCAAGATGAGGTATGTATGCATCAAATTTTAGTCATGTTATCATTTGTATATTATTGAGTCATGGGAATAGTTCTATAACATGATCAAGTAGGAAATAATTTATTTCACCAATGACATGCTTGAAGGCATGGTACTACAATGCAATGAAGGTCAACAAAAGAAAATACTCACATAAGGAGTATAATATTGTTGACTAATAAGTGTTAAAATTGGAAACTACGACCAAACACCATGTGGGTCATCTTATTTATGGCAGCTGATATTTTTATTGGATCCCTCTCATCGAGAGGTGTAGGATTGATCTAAATATCATCCAATTCCGATAAGTATTTATGAATTTATGAATTTATTTATGTTATAAAACAAATTGTCAAGTCGGCCAGCAACTTGTGTAGGCTCAGAAGCCAAATATTCGTGCCTATTCATCATCTACGTTTTAGTATAAATAGGAAAGGACTTGAAGTCATTTGAAACACACACTTCATGTGATCTCCTCTCCACGTCTTGGGTTTTTGGTGAAGGAGAGACACTAATGAAGAATGCCCTAGATGCAGATGAAGCCCTAGTTGCAGTCAACGTGATTCCATAATTCGTGTCTATGGGGACATCTATACACAGACATAAAAGACCCTATACGTAGGAGACATATATACATGCAAACAAATGAAGATATGTATATATATATATATATATATATATACACAGGGAATGGAAATATATATATATATGCTAGTAATGGAGATACATATATGCAGTAATGGCAATATCTATACACGGAAATAGAGACATTTACACGCTGTAATATAGATACGTAGTAGTAGTAAGAGAAGATATTTACACGCTGTAATAGAACATTTACACGTTGTAATGAAGTCACCTTCTACGCAATCATGGAGACAAGTCTTATACATAGGCAAAGGAGACGCTTCGCAGGCAAAGGAGACATACTAGGTGCAGTCATATTCAGTAGGATAAAGACGTAGCTATGATCTATGAATTGGGTCAATACATGAAGGCATAGCTACAGCAAAGGCATGAAGCAACAATCAAGCAAAGTCATAATCAAATGGAGTCATAGTCAAGGTCATGGAACCGTAGTAAGTTATATTATTGTCTTGCTATGACTCAATGATGAGATAAGGATTCGATGAGGAAATCCTTGACACATGTATTATCAACGTATTCTTGTGGCAAGAGGATCTATGAAATCCTACAATATCATTAAAATGAGATCATGGGCAGCGTAATGATAAATGAGATCATGGGCAACATATTGATAAATGAGATCATGGGAATTACCATGATGAATGAGATCATGAGCATGAGCAGCATAATGATGCATGATGATATGTGCATGGGCAGCATGATGATGAATGAGATCATGAGCATGGGCAGCTTGATGATGAATAAGACCATGGAAGATGCATCATGATGAGCAGCATGAAGATGAGAGCAGCTCAGTCATCAAGGTTCAACACATGTGACGGTACAGCAAGGTGTCACACGACAATGTGCAACAAATGAACGAGAGGCAGCACTATGATAGGTGAAGGAGTCACCTTAGAGAATCAATTGAAGCAATATGTATTCAACTGATCTCTGCAGATATCAAAAGTCAAAGTGTTGACTTCTATTGTAAATGTACTATCTCTCTCACTTTCTCTGTTGAACTTTGAAGAACATAAAAGAAGAATGGATCAAGGGTTTCCCCACATTGTGGGGTTTGTCCCTGGCTTGCACCACATCTTGTGTCCTCTTGTCTTGGCTTGTCTTCTACGATTTATGTTTATGTTCTATCTTCAGTTTACTATAATGTTGATGTGATTGCTAATCTGGAAAATATATTGAGCTAATGTGAAAATTGAAATAAATTGCTCTCAGCATAGAACATACCAAAAACTTAACATAAAGTAAAGAATAAATGTTGACTAGGCCTAGAAGCAAGCGATGAAGAAGTGCTCTCACAAGAAGCAGAAAGTGGTTGACCAATCTATCCAAGAAGAATCAAATGAAGAAAGAGATCAAGCATGTGAAGAAAACCATGATCTCCAAGAATCACTATCTAACTAGATACTTTGAATACATCTCCCAAAAGAAGGCATGACAACTCTGACAAATGAAGAAAAAGATCAAAGGACCCTTGACACCTATGAATTCCTTGGAGATATGAAAGGTGCAGATAGATAATTCTACTCTATGAATATGTCATGATGAAGAAGCCATCTAGCAAAAGCACCATTTATTGTTGAAGCAATATCAAGATGACGTCATGAAGGGCTACTAGATCAAAGCATGGGAACAAGAAAGTACAAAGAAGAATCCATGTGAAGAGTATTTTGAATCATAGACGAGATGACAAAGAATGGCTAGATGACAAGAGAACCTGATATATGACAAGAAGGCCACTTTCCACGAAGGAAGCAATGACATGAAAAACCAGGAAGGAAAGTGATCGATGGATGGTGCCCTACCAAGAAGAAGTTCAACCAAAGACTTCATGACATCAAAGGAAGGAATGAGATCAAGAATATATAGGACCCACAAAGAAGAATTTGTTGATGAATGGACAAGTCCCTATCTAAGAGAGAGTTATAACAAGTTCCCAATTACAAAGGAACTCAGACAAGTACCTTATCATAGGATACTTGGGCATGTCTTCCTCAATTGAGAGGAAGATATAGACACAACATTCTTGTCTTCACTTGGGAAGAAAGAATGGGAGGATTGGATAATCATCTAGCATCTGATACTCTTTGAGGATGTCTAGGGCATCCAAGACAATAGTAGGCAAGAGGACTAATATTCTTTGAGGGTTGGGAATCCAATATAAGAATAGTTCTAGAAGGTCATACTCAGTGAACTCCCGGGTGGGTATGTACCTTGAGAGACAATGACTAAGGTGTCTATAAGTCATTGGTCTCGCTCATTGGTGTCACCAACATTGTGCTCTGATCTATTGAGAGATAGAGTTTTCAGTCAAGGCCTTGTTGTGGAAACAATGTTGGTTATTATGATGGTATAACAGATGGATTGCAAATTATGTTTCTCTTATGTGAATTCTTCAAGATTGAAACATAACCAAACACCTTGTAATGTTGTATGAATACATCCCTAGTTAAGAGGGAGTATTGAAGGAAATGTAACTCGGTTCGGTCTTCATAAATGTAATTTTGATATTTGTACTTATTCAAGAAAAGAATATTATTTTTATAATATATTTCAATGATTTTCTTGCTCATTGAGATAGGTATAGCACATGTTAAGTGTTATAGGTGAGTCAAGGAGTCAAACTAAAATGTTGAAGACCTTAAGGGCATGTTACACCATGTATATACTTATATGAGAGTCAAAAGGAATACCTCCAGGTAAATTCAAATTCATCTCCTTGCAATGAAAGCCTTCAAGCAGCTAAATGGTGAAGAAATAGACAAGTCGGCCTCAAGTCGGCTCAAAAGAAGGAGACAGACACCTATATAAGGAGCCATTGGACCTCATTAATGAAGAAGGTAATCATCTATGAAATCAGCGAGATAGAGGACGAGTAAAAGGGTACCAAAAAGGAAAGTCTAAGTGTCTCCAAGTGCAGCGATGAAGAAGGGAAGAAGAGTGAAGTTTTGGACTGTTTATAGGGCTAGAAACAGTCACATGTGCGAAGAAAAAGGAGGACTTTATGCAGGTATAACAGCAGTAACATATTAGTCAAGTATCCATCTTTGTTTGGGCTAGATCTTAGGCCTACAAGACCTCTCACTCAAGCGAAGAAGTCCCTCTCTCAACGAAGATAAAAAGAGCCTAAACTACAAGCTAACCTATCACACGTGCGATAATTTAGGGTTGTTGTATAATCATATTAGTTTGCATATATATTTCAAGAAGTATTTTGTTGGAGCAAGAAAAGGGTGTCTCCATAAGCAAAGGACATCACCAAGAATTGAAGAAGGAACATCTCATCTAGAATCTCACATAAGCAAGGTCTATCTCTAGACAAGGAATGAAGAAAAAGGTCAAAGTGTTAGGGAGAAAAGTGTCGGAAGAAGGAAGACTAAGTGCCAGAGAATAAAGTACAAAAAGGAGGAAGGACTTGACTTGTGCTTGGAGGACATCCTAGTTAAGCGTCTAGGGTTTGGCATTGATCAATAAAGAAGCTTCAATAAGAGAAACTTACCAAAGGGTTTTCCTCTCTAAGAGAGAGAGGTTTTGGCCTTGGCAGAGATCCAATTGTGTTCTTGTATTTATGTTTTTTGGTAGCATTTTGATGAAACACACACTCCAATAATAAGAAGAAGATCCAGCTAAGATAATTGTAAAAGTGATTCACGAATTGTTATCAAGTCAAGAAGAATCCTAATTAGCCCTTGATTCTTCAACATCCTGCTCTACGTTCCTCAACACCTGACTGGATCACTGACACTTATCCATCCTACCACTGAAAATTGTGGACCCCTGTAGCAAGGTAATGATCCATGAGGAAGACACCTCAATGGAACTTGCCCAACCCTATGCAACTCTGAAATCTAATCTACTCATATTGTTGTTGCTACTGCTTTTTTGTTATCTTTGCATTGTTGTCCCAACTACTACAATAATGAGTCTGATCTCCTCAAACCCTAAAGCACTAGCTTCCATAAGGTGGCTCCCTCTAAGTCTCAATCTCCATATGGAAAATCTCGTTGCTCCCTCCTAGCAACTCGCACTGTCCTACACTAGAAATTGGACTACATAGCTTTGCGTTATGAATCTTCTAGATGGAACTACACTTGCATACTACAACTGGGAAATTCACACTGTGTGTGTCACTGCAACTAGCTCTACAGTTGCCATTTAAATGACTAATTGCACTTTTTGACGTTGTGGTCCTCCTGCTACTAATTTTGTTGGGATCATGTAGCAAAGGTGATGGTCTTGTTGCAACAAACTGGAACTGATCTGACTGATCTCTTTGTTGCAACTGTGTTGGACCCTACCCATCTAGTACACTGGAGTCTCATACTCCTCCTAGATCTGGTGCCCTATTATCTCCTTTCGAGCCTAGTCCTTGGGTGGGACCCTTCCTTTGCAACTTGCACTTCCTTCGGCACTTATCTTCAGCTACTGGAAGTCAAACTCCTTCCCATTTCTACATTCTTTCTAACTCACATGACCTCCTATGATAATCTCATACGACCATCCCTACAAAACTACAAAGTCTATGAAACTTAAAATTGAATAAAATAAACTTGGAATCTTGCTCTCTTCCTTGCTCCAATGCTATAACTATTCTGCGCACTCCCTTCTAGAGTGAGAAAATCTTCCTACTACTACTTCCATCTGCAACTAGAAGTTTTGATTTCTTAAGCTAGAAACCCTCTAAGAGAAACTCTCATTTGTGTGTGCACTTTCTCTTCCACCTAACATTGAATCTGCTCTAGCAAACTGCTGCAAACACTTTGTACGCAAATAAGAATCTACTCTGTGAAAATATGTGTCGTTGTTTCTCTTGGTTGTGCTGCACTTGCAACTTTTCCATACTCATCCGGTTGTTTAGCCTAAAATCATGCAATCTGTGCCTCTGTACAGGAAAATCTTGCGATATTCTCGTAATTGATCTGAGCTAAACCATGTAGCCCTCCAAAAAATTCGTTTTGTATCTCCATCTGAGCCATGAATCTTTCCCTTCGCCTCTGAGCTTCCTTTCCATCAAATATGTTCTGATACCATGTGAAATTTCCATTGAAATTCAATAACTGGAATTAGTTCTCCTAACTTATTAACAATTTATTAATTTTATTATTAATATTGAATTAATCACACTGCAATTTCTTCACCAAACAAAATACTTCGAAAGAAAAAATTAGGAGTTAATAAGTACTAGCGCACACAAAATTAGCACAATTGTTTTTGGACAAAAGTCCCCAGAAAAACTCGATGTGGAAAAATTGGTGTTGCAGCTAAGGTTTTTTTAACATGTAATAGTGAAAATCTAAGTACAATCTTTTGGAATCCCAACTGTCTATCCAAACAACAAGATCTAACAAAAAATATTTGGAAAGAAGGTTCTTTCCCTCCACCAGCATGTTGAAATAAATAACAAGGTTTGGTCTTCATAATGACATATTTAATCATTATTTTGATGTAATAAGAAATATACATTTGTCATTATTTTCTTAAGGCATGGTTTTCGTGGTCAAGAAGAATTTATTTTAGAGGTCAAGCTCCCATTGAGAGCTTCTAGGATTATGATTCAATGTCATGTATGAATGACCCATTTGGGCATGTCACTTGTTGTAACAAGAAATTATTAGAGTCAAAGTAAAGTCAAAATAACCCTCCAAGACCAAGTCAAATGCATGCAACAATTCGGCTTACTCAAAAGACAAGTCAGCCTAAGGAACAATGACAAGTTGACCTATTTGATGTGTCAAGAAGCATATATATGCAAGGCTCTTTTACCACTTTGAAGGGCATTCAAGTAGCATCATAGAAGTTCGATCATTGGATAAGAAAGAGCCTCATATCAAGCAAATAAGAGGAGGAAGATTGAAGAGATTTTTGGAGTTGTTTTGGGATAATTTTCTTTGCGTGTGCAAGAAAACTAGGTTTTATCCTACATCATCAAATCAGAGAGACAGTTAACTCAAGGAAGCTGAAACAAGTCAAGGAGAAAGGTTATCTTGCAGGCCGAATTCACAAAGGGACTAACACAAGCCTAGCAAAGGAGGAAAAGGACTAAAGTTTCCCTAATTTTGTCACACGTGTGGAAGTTGTGGCCATCTATTAGAGGCCAAGAATTGTAGGAAAATAGGTCGAGAATTTCATACTAGGGTTGCAAGGTCGAGGGTTAAAGACGAAGGAGAGATTGCAGTAGTATCAAGAAGAATTTGACTTTGACTCAAGGCAAGGATTGACTTGGTCTTGGAAGGGTTGTTGGTCAAGGTTCTAGGTATTGGAATTCATCAATTGAAGATTCTATAAGAAGATGAATTCTCATGGGTTTTTCTCTCAAATTTGGAGAGGTTTTGGCCTTGGTTGATCGCCTACATCTTGTGTACTTTGCCTTATTATTCTTTATGGTTTGATAGTTGTTTAATGAGGAAAAAACTAATAATAATCAAGTGAAAAGAAGAGGATAATCTAAAGAAGTAAAAACTCATCACAAATAGTTATCATCAAAAGAGAAATCACCTACATTATTTCCCCTTGATTTCTCAACATGGTATTAGATTTAAGATTACTTAAATGAAGGACCAAAAAGGGGAAAGATTTAGATCACAAGAGGTTACAATAAATGTGAAGAAGTATCACCTCTTGGAACAAAGTCTTGATCAAATTTTGCACTCAATTCTTTCAATCCACGATTTCTACGATCAGAACAAAAGTAGCGAAGAAGTATAAATATCTCAAGCATTGATTTGAAGACTATAGAAGTCTATTATCAAGATATTGTGAAGGTTGAGTTCATTGCAAGGAAGAGCGAAATTTTGGATTGTTTGCACTGTTCTATGAAGTCAAACCTACATTAACAACCACAGATATGATATTTTGAGGTAAATATAATTATTTTGAAGTCTCCATTCAAGAGCCAATGTATCCTTGCAAAAACGTTGATAAAGGAAGCTACAATCAAAATTCGTTGTGTCAACAATGATCCCAAGATTCGATTCTCTTCTAGGCATACATAGACCTGATATTCATCTCAGTAAAATTCAGATTCAAAGATCATATCACCCACGGACACACATATAATTTCTCTTTGTTAAAATTTCAAGCATGTCAAAAGTTTGAAGCATGGATCTCTCTATCTTTGTGATAGCGTAGATCTCATCTTCAATATGTGTCCTTGTGACATCACTACTCTACTCTACTTACAAGTTCAAATTCTTTGGTGACGGAGTTCATATGGAAACAAAAGATGCAGTCACTAATACCTGGTCTCTTAAAAATATCCATTCACTATAATGAAGTTTGAAAAGGACTAAGGAAGAAAACCTGAAGCAATTTAGTCGTCAAACAAATGTCGAAAACTATATCATTTCTATAGAGAAATATTGATATGCTTATAGCTATTAGTATTGTGTGAAGACTAGCGAAGCTATAGGGACATTGATTCAAGGTCAGTGAACAGGGTCTTTGTGGAAATCATATACTTGAAAGGAGGCGCAGATGATTACAGTGAAGAATATCTCACACCAGATCAACGAAATCTATAATTGCAAGTTTTCATGACAAAGGTAAGTAATCATAAGGTATGTATGGTATATATTTTTTAAGGATCCATCATAGGATATTTATGGTTGAAGATATAATTATAGTGTTTGTTAATATTCTAGGGAAAGGATGAATTTTATCATCACATGAAAAGGGAATAGAACCTAGTCAAGGTTTTGAACTTTAGAAACCCTAGGATAACCTCATGATTGCATGAAAAACCCTAGGAAGAAATTGTGGCATCATGTTTTAGTATCGTGTACTTTGCTTGGGGTATTTGTTAATAAATATTGCAGATACAAGAAGTAAAGATGGATTGGATAAACCTTTATTTTTAAGAAACATGATAGAGGAAGGAATTTGTATAACTATGGATGTTTGGATCACAGCAAGATGGAAAGAAGGGTGAAAAAGGCCTTCACCTTGACGGTTAAACATTATGAAGGGATTCATCATTTAAGAGATGGCATCATTATTGCATACTATTGAAGCAAGAGCCCATGACATCAAAAGAATATTGAAAGATAGTTGAAGCAGGAGTCTACGACAATCATCATTAGAAGGAAGTATCTATTGGTAACCTCATTAGAAGCATAAGTAGTACTTATGAGTAGAAGGAAGTCATCTAGTGTAGAGCTCATCATACATCATTAGAAAGGAGCTTTTACAGATGAGGATAATTAGGATCCTCTGTTGGAATCTTCATTAGAAGGTTCATCTCTTAAAAGAAGCAAGTGTCTCATTGAGAATTCCACCTTGGATGGGATTAATTGTTTAGAAGAATGATGGTATGATGACAAATGAATGCAACATGTCAATATGGTTTAGGTACTCCCAATCAAAGAAAAGGAAGATACTGAAGGAAGCCTAGATGACCAAAAGAAGAAAAGAGGTAAGTATGCATATATTTAATGAATTAGGTCATGTCATCATATAGTTGCAGATAGCATGGATGAATACTCTACCTCATGAGTTGTTGAGAAATATAGGGCATCAAGGTTAAGTGATTTCTTTGAGAGATAGTTGCTTGAGAATGTTTTTTACTTCCTAGATTAGAATCCTTTCTTGATATTATTGTTGTGTTCTTATTTCATCAAATATTTACCAATGCATAAATAATAAAGAGATAAGAGACACATAATGTAGGCTATTTTTCAGGGCCAAAACCTCTCCCACTTAAGAGGAAAACCTGAACAAATATTTATTCTTAAATAATCTTCAATTGACAAAGAGCAAGACCAAGACTTGACCTGTTTGCCACTCCAAGATACACAAATCCCTTTTCCTCTTCCTTGAGTCAAATATAGTCAAACCCTTTTCTTATTTTTCTTCTCGACTTTCCTTCAAAGTTTTAACCCCTTGATTTCACTGCAACTTTTGGTTTCAAATCAAAAACCCTAGTTTGTATAGATGACCAACTTTGAACCTTAACTAGCCTATTTTTAGAAAGAGACTCCTTCCTTTTAATTTGGCTTCCTTTTGACTTGTCCTTCACCCAACTTGGTTACCTTTAGATGACTGTCACCTTCTCGACCTCCTTGTTGCAATAGATAGGTCTACAACTTCGCACATGTGGAGATTACTTAGCCCAAACAGTGTTGAAACACGACGCTCTTTCTTCCTCTCTCCTCGCTTGTTATAGGGCTTCTTCTTTATCACCTTCACATTACTTAACTTCAAACATGCTTCACCAAAAATCTATGCACTGAAATGAGGCCGAGTGGCCTAATTATAGTTTCTTTCCATCATAATAAGCTAACTTGTCATCCAGCTAGGCCGACGTGTCATTTGGAGAGATGTTATTTGTAGGGAACAATCCTATGCTTAAAGTTCTTTTTTTTTTTAAGAATAATACATTAAACTAGGAATACAACAATAAGCAAATAGCATTGGGAACTCAAAAATATTAAGCACCTATATCAAACATCCATGAATTTCACTACATTACACATATCATATATTTTACATGTTGTTAACTATAGGCACAATGAAGTCATATAAAAAAAACATTATAAATAACATAGGTACCATTCACCAAGAGACGAGTTTCAATATTGACTTGTCGCTACTTGCACTCCCTTGTTTTCGACTGCCTCCAAGTGTGAATGTTGACGTGCTTAATCTGAATGTAGTGACCCACCGATTGACCTCCCAACATACTCCTTGGGTACTCTCCTTCCCTGCAGACCCCAAAGCTGTAATGGGATTGTACAATGAAGGAAATGTGCTAGATGATAGAGATGAGAACTCCTTGGGTCAAGATTCCCCTCTCTAAATTCCTCTACCTCACCAAACTCAACTATAGCTTGTAGCCACTACAATGACATAGTCTCATCCATCCAACAATAGGGTAAAAAAATTCCTTCCTCGCATGGCTTGCCCTTCTTTTATAGGAGGCTTCATAGGTGACACTTGGAATTTCATGCATAATTAATTATTTTTATTGATCGAATAGTTTGATTATTCACCCACCCATGTGTCACCCTCTCACCAAGGATCTCCAAAATTATTTACTTAAATTTTAATTGAAAGAAAATATTTTTCCTCACCCTAACATTACTTCCTATTTCTTCTCCTAGTAGTTTCTTGATCCCCCTTTTATACCCCTTAATTTGTGTTCATTACTAAATTCAATTGATAAGTTTCGGATTTTGTCCCCTAACTACTTCCTAATTTAACTCAATTTTCTTTTAGATGGATATTCTTATGTTGGCTCTTGCCACATGGAGGTTCACTAAATTTCTCTAATTTCAATTTATTAATCTTATTTTAATTCACCACCCACTTGTCTTGATGAATTTTAACTATTTTAGGATTAATCTTTATACTTAACTTTATGTCCCTCTTTCCCCCTTTTACCTAATTATGTTACTTATGCACATTATATACCTAATATTTTCCAACATGGGAAGGGTAGAGTTCTCAAGGTAAATATTTTATTTCTTCCTATTCTCCCCTTACCCCAAGTTTTATACTTGATTTAATTGCCTCGGTTCTAATGTCGTTTACCACTTGATGTGAATTTGTAGTATTTTCATATCTTGATTATATTTATTAGTTCTTTTTAATGATGCTAAGGGTGCCAAGTTGGTTGTGCCCTTCAAGAACTTCCCTTCAAAGTTCCAAGGGTGTCATGCCTAACAGTTTATTTGTGATGCCAAGGGTGCCAAGTTGGCCATGCCCTTCAAGAACTTCCCTTGAAGTTCCAAGGATGCCATGCCACTTGCCCTTCAAGCATCCAGTGGCTACGAGGGGAAAGTCTAGGTGCAACGACAGAAACCGCTATCATCTCTTATGTTGTCTACTATAGTGAGACTAATGGTGTTGGGGATCAAGGAATCCACCTTGATTCGTGCCCCCCAGTAAAATACTCGTGAGCGACCCAAATTTGGGCCCTGCCCCCACGGCATCATGATACTCAAGACGAAGGTGTTTCAACCTTTCCAGCCCAAGTCACAGTGAGAATGCTAGCAGGTGAGATTAGGGACACTGTCCTACCCCTCCCATGCGATTCCATCCAATTGTACAACCCCATCACCCATATGTGAGTCATTCGGCCAAGCAACTAACCTGTGCTTGCAGCCACTAACATATCATCATAATATATATATATAGCGGGTTTCAAAATGGACTTAGAATTTCAAAGACAAAACTTTAATTTCCACCAAACCAAGTGTCGTCAACTCATCATATGCGAGTGCCTCTGGTGGTTTCCTATCATACACAATAATCATTAGTAACAAAGTTTCTTAGTGTTAGTCATTGTCATAATAGCATCATCAACATGACCTAGTCATTCACATCATTGTTCATTATGAACCAGAACTAATGTAAGTAGCTAACATAGGGGACACATCCATCATGGCTATCATCATCATAACATCAATGGAAACATACATATCCATCAAAGTTATCATCATCATAACATCAATAGAAACCATACCTATCCATCAAATTTATCATGATCATGATATCAATAGAGAGCATACATATCCTTTACTTTTATCATTATCATCATATCAATAGAGAGCAAACATAACCATTAATGCTACAATCATCATAATGTAAATATAGAAAATGTATAACCAGTAATTATACAATCATCATAATACCAATAGATAACATACATAACCATTAATGCTATCATCATCATAGTATCAATGGAGAACATACATAAACATCACATCCACTAATAATAGAGTCATGTGTCTGGATCCTCAACCTAAGGTCCTTAAAGAATAAAGTGTGGGGCTTAGGGATAAATAAATGTTAATGTCATATCATTGTCAGTCAACTAGAGTGGGGCACTACATACACCCCCTCTTAATAATAGACTTCGTCTGAAAGTCCTTGGAATAGGTATGGAAAATGGTGACGCATCTCCTTAGCATTCTCCCAAGTGACTGAACTAGGACTATAATTGTCCCACTAGACCTTAACATGATCCACTAGCCGTCATCTAAGCTACAAATTTCATTGGTCCAGTATGCAAACTGGTTTGGCCATCACCATGCCCTTGTTCAAAACCTACAAATGACCTAATTAAATAACATGCGAAGGATATGAAATATAATGACGCAAAACAGAAACATGAAACACATCGTGCATGCTCACTAGAGATGGAGGTAAGGCAAGCCTATATGCCACTGGACCTTTTCTTTCTAAGATTTCAAAGGTCCTACAAACCCTGGAGTCATTTTTCTCCCTTTCCAAATCTTATAGAGCTCATTTGGGGCCTTACTCTCATAAACACCCTATCTCCCACTTCGTCACTTTGGTCTATCCGATGAGCGTCAGCATAGTTTTTTTATCGATCTTGTGCTTCTTTTAGCCTCCCCCTAATCATAGTCATTTGTTCTTCCATATCTTGCACCACTTCTAGTCCTATTAATACTCGTTCCTCTAGGCAGTCCCAACTGAGAGGTGTTTTGCAAGGTCTTCCATACAAGAACTCAAATGGTGCCATCTTGATGAAACTCTGATAGCTTTTATTGTAAGAAAATTCCACCAGGGATAAAAACTCCTCCCATCTCTTTTGTTGGTCCATCACATACATCCATAGCATGTCCTTGAGGATTTGATTAGCCCTCTCTATTTGACCATCTGTCTTAGGGTGATAAGCAGTGTTGAAGTTCAACTGGGTTCCCAAGGCTTTTGGAAACTGGACCAAAACCTTCCAGTAAACACTGCTCCCCTATCTGATACAATCTTCTTAGGCACTCCATGCAATCTCACAATCTCATCAATAAAAACTTTTTCTATCTTTGGTACCTTATATGTGGTCTTAACTGGTATAAAATGGGTGCTCTTGGTCAACGTGTCCACCATTACAAATATGGTATCATGTCTTCTTGAGGTCATTGGTAGTCCCACAATGAAGTCCATTGATATAACTTCCCATTTAGAATCTAGTATCTCATGGGGTTGTAATAAACATGTTGGATGTATGTGTTCATCTTTTACTCATTGACAATCTAAGAATCTTGCTACCATGTTTACAATGTCCTTCTTCATCCCTTTCCAAAATAAGAGTGGTTTCAGGTCCACGCTCATCTTCTTAACACCAAGGTGTTCCATGTATACTGTGTGATGTGCTTTATTCAATATTAATTGATGTATATCTTCATTCGGTGGAACATATATCCTTCCCTGAAATCATAGTAGCCCATCACTATCAAGGGAGTATTCTTCATATTTTGGGATCATCATTTCATCCTCCCTCAAACACTTGCTAACCTCCTAGTACCAGTTGTCCTTCAATTGTAAGTGAAGCAAATTCTCCCTCAAATTTGTCTTTAAGGGAATCAACAAAAATATCTGAGGCCTCCTACTTAAAGCATTAGTCACCCTATTTATCATTCCTTTTATGTAATTAATATCAAAATCATATTCAATGATTAGCTCATACCACCGTCTTTGTCTTACATTTAAGTGGTCTTGAGTGAATATGTGTTGTAGCCCACAATGGTCATTCTTAAGTTCAAACTTCCTTCCTAGAAGGTAGCGTCTCTAAATATTTAGTGCATAAACAATTGTTGTGATTTCTATATCATGGGTTGTGTATTTCTCTTCATGAGTTCTAAGTTTCCTTCATCCATAATCTATTAGTCTTCCTTCTTGCATCAATACACAACCCAACCCTTCCGTGGAGGCATCGGTGCAAACTAAAAATTCTTGTTCCATATCTGGCACCTTCAAAATTGGCACAGTTGTTAATAACACCTTCAACCTTTGGAATGCTTCTTCAGATTTTCTAGTTTAGATGAATTTCTTGTTCTTTCTTTGGAGCTCGGTAATGGGGCTTGCTATCTTCGAAAACCCATTGAAAAATCTATGATAATACCCTACCATGCCCATGAAACTTCGTATTTCATGAACATTGGTTGGTGTTGGCCATTCCATGATGGCCTTGATCTTTGTCGGGTCTACTGTGATACCATATCCATAGATAATGTGCCCAAGATAACTAATTTTGGTTAAGTGAAAGGAACACTTTGACAACTTCCCGTACAATTGGTTTTCCTTAAGACATAGTAGAACTATTCTCAAGTGTTCGTTATGCTCTTCTAGGGTCTTTAAGTATATCAAAATGTCATCGATAAATACTTGTACAAACTTGTCTAAGTAATCCCGAAATATTCCATTCATCAAACTCATGAAAACACCGGGGGAATTTTTCGGTCCAAATGGTAAATCTACAAATTCATAATGCCCAAATATTGTCTTAAAGGTTGTCTTTGGGATATCTTCTTCCTTGATTCTCAACTGATGATATCCTGACCTCAGATCTATTTTTGAAAACATGGTTTCCCCCCTCATTTGATAAAAAAATTCATTTATCCTTGGTAGAGTGTATTGATCTTTTATTGTCACTTTGTTCAACTGGTGGTAGTCAATGCACTGTCGCCAAGAGCCATCCTTATTCTTAACAAAAGTCACAGGGGCTCCCCACAGAGATATGTTGGGTCGTATGAAACCCAAGTCCAACAATTCCTTTAATTGGGTTTGCAATTCCTTTAGCTCAAGAGATGACATACGATAGTGTGCCTTTGCAATAGACTCAGTGCGTGGTTTAAGGTCAATGGTGAAACCAATTCCCCTTTTTGGGGGTAGCCCAGGTAGTTCTTCAAGAAATACATGCTTAAATTCAACAAGAATTGGATGTTTATCAAGGTTTTCATAATCGCCCTTATCGTTTAGAGCTACCACTGTGAACATTTGACATCCATTTCACCTACATTTCATTAGTTGCATGGAGGAGATGAACCTCAAGGACACCCCTCAGTTCTTTCCCCTTAAGGATTTTCTTTGTTCGTCGTCATCTGTGAAATGTAGTACCTTTTCTTTGCAGTCTAGCAATGCCTCATGTCGTTCCAACCAATCCATTCCTTTAACTACACCATAGAATCCTAAGATCGTAGAGTACAATGATACATTGGTCTTACATACACCCAAGTCCACCTCACAATCCTTTACCATCCTTCCTACATTCCTTTCATACCACATGCCATTTATACATGTCTAAAATCATGTTGTGCAATTTCTTTATATTTAATCCTTGATAATGCATTTAGAGAAATAAAAGAATCAGTTTCTCCTGGATCTATTAAAATGACAAAACTCATACCATCAATATTACCTGAGGTTTCCAACACAGTGGACTGGTGTTCGACTTGGCGATTGTTCACTGCTACATGGATGTGATGAGCCTTCCCCAGATCCCCCACTGTAGCTGCTTTCTGAGTTGAGTTGGTATTACCTGTCTTTTGAGGGCAATCACTCTCGTATTGAGGACCTCTACTACCATCTGAAACACGAGTTGGCATGGAACTCTGCTAGAAAAAGCCAGACTGTTGGGATCAGTGTTGAGGTGGTGTGACTTGGTGTTGTCGCATAGGACGATGTTGTAGTTTGTTGAGGTACCGTGTGCAGCTGCTGAGCTAGATGCCTATATGGTGTTCTTTGATTTCCTATTGACCACTTTTCATGATTGAGCACAAGACCCCTTTGAAAATTCCTACGTTCCACACTATTTCCACTTTGTACTACTGATCCTGCAGGTCTAGTTGACTTACCAGGTCCATTTTTGATGATCTTCTCCTCTGCAATGATCGCCTGTTGAACTGCCTTGTGCAAGGTGCAAGGCATTAAGATCCTAACCTTGGCCCGAATGTTAACATTTAGTCCATACACAAATTTGTTCACCTTGAGCCTTTATGTGTTTAAGTGAGGGGCATAATGGAGTAATTCCATGAAACAAGCCTCGTACTTTGGTATTAAGGGACTCCCCTGCTTTAGTGCATTGAATTCATTTAGTTCTCTCTCAAAGAACTCCTCTAATAGGTAGCGTTTTCTAAACTTTTCTTCAAATAATTCCCAAGTTACTTCTGAGATATCCATCCCCAATTGGGGTAATAATGTCTTCCACCAAAGTAGTGTGTTTCCCTTTAGTTGGAATTACCCATCTTGGCCTTCAAGTTTTAGGTGTAATCTCTCAAGGTAAAACACATAGCCATGTTTTATAACCATGCCTCTGTAGATTGACCATTTGTGGAACCCCAAAACTCTGGAAATTTTACCTTTTCCAAATCTCGACGTACATCATTTCTTGTAGTGTTTTGGGGTGCTTCATTTTGTATGGCAGGTCCTCCATGCTCCCGTTCCAGACGGTTTATTAATGCCTCAGACATGTGTTGGAATGATCTCATTAAGTTCAACACTTCTTCGGCCGGTATTTGTTCTTGTGTTATGGTGTTTTCCCCGTCATTGGGTGGGGTGGCAAGAGTTGGTTGTTGTGGTGGTGCCTTGTTGCGCCCTTTAGTTGCCCCACTCCTTGTACCTCTTCTAACCATGGTTCACCAATGAATTCTGCCACAATTTAACACAATTTTTCCTTATAAGATAGAACCAATCAAATAAAAACTATAACCAACCTGAGTGGTTCTATAAATTATTGTTATTATTATATATTTTCAAAGGAACAATTTATGCATTTATAAGTTCTTGATGATATAATTCACCTATTAATTTAAAACCTTCCTATAATATTTAATCATAAGTATGCAAGCATAGTAGGCTTAAACTACATTATGTCACGTAAATGGTAGAGGTAGTTGGTAGCATTATCATAGCATAAACTGAGAATGTCATTAGTAAAAGAGAGAAATTAAGTTTCTAATGCTTTATGATTTCAATATTGGAAGTACCAAAAACTCTAATATTAATAATAAGCATAGATAAATATTGTGTTGTATAGCATACTACTAAAATAGGGTAATTATTATATTACATGCATGTATGATAGGGATACCAATTCCAAACAATAGGTAATTTGGAATTACATTAATGACTATTTATATATAAGTGCTTATATAGTTAAAAGTGTATGGTATGACACAATGTTATACCTTAGTATATAAGATATCTAAGAACGAGTATTAATAATGAGAGAATATATAATAAAACATTCAATTATTTATATGGAACATAATTAAATAATTAGATGAATGTAATGATTCTAATCATGTTAAACTAGCACAACTATAAAGAGTAAATGACTAAAATAGTGCAAGAGTTAATTGAGATATTATTTACATTCATGTAAAGAAGCATATCTACCAAGAGTTATTGCCCACCATTATTTATGCATTGATACCATTTAATTTTGTTCAATACAAATTTTAAAAATACAATATTGTCAAAAATGCCCAAAAAAATATTTAACCTTTCTTATATTTTAAAGTAATAATATAAAAATGTAAAAAATAAAATGTAGTAATTATACAATATTGTTTTTTCTAACAAAGCATGCGTGAAATTATAAACCTGAGAGTAATTTTTTTGTAAATTACAAATTACAATAAAGCATTTCAGAATTTAAGTTGCAAATTAACGTTACACATTTCAAAAACCATCAACTAAATTAACTTAAAATACTAAATAAATTAATGTAACACATTTCAGAAACCATCAACTAAATTAACTTAAAATACCAAATAAGTTACAATGACTATGCACCAAATGCAATCCAAACGGAATTCACTATTCTTAAAATACAACACCAATTTCAACCCAAACGGAATTGTTCCTCTGGATATTAAGATAAGATAAATGTATTTGAAACAAACAAACGTGTTTAGGTTTTTCTTAATTGTTAAATATTCTATAAAATTATAGATTTTTAGAGCTCTGCGAATTTAATTAAGGACAAAGATAAACATATTTGAAACAAACAAACAAAAAATAAAGCGTGTTCCAGATGTTTTCAGGTTTTTCTTAATTGTTAAATATTCTATAAAATTTGATTACCTATTATAGAATTTTATAGCTCTGCGAATTTAATTAAGGACAAAGAGTTTGCTTGGATTCAAACTTAAATAGTGTCGTACTGAAGATCAAGATGAGAATCACATGTTCGATCCACGTTCATGAATTTTAGTGCATCGGTCCAATTGATATCGCAGTATCTTAGTAATTTAAAACAACTAGAGTTATTCTCTAGTATACAAGCTATTGAAATCTGGAATTGAGAACTTCCACAATTTGTTTATTAATTATTGACTGCAATGTGGAAAAGGTTCATTTATAATTTGGTTGTCAGTTCAAGGGGAGCAATAAATCTTATGTTATCGGGTCATTAATGAATGGTAGGTTGTCCACTGTTTAATTTTACTAAGGTCAAAATCGAAAGGTGAGCATGTATACTCGCCGTTCATTAATGACCCGATAACATGGGAAATATGGCTCGCCGTCAGTTCAATCCAGTGGACAGGTTCTATCACATCAACGTCTAATCAATTTTATGAGAACACCACCACTCAATCTCAATATTGATGGAGGTTCAAGGGAGGACCCTGGGAGAGTGAGATTTGGGGATCAATTAAGATCACATGCATTGTTGTTGCTGATATGTAGGCTCATAGCCTCAGTGTAAAGGAGGAATCACAGATAATTATAAATATATTTTCTGCCAGTATTTTTTTTGTCTTGATCAGAGCCAAACTAAGATCATTTGGCAGTGGGTGAACCCTCTAAAGCGAACTCTCAAATGCAATACTTCTATTAACACCCTTAATCCAAATGGGTTTAGAATTGGAAAATATCAGTTGGATAACAAGTTAGCAAATCTTGGAGCAGATGCGTAGTAAGTAAAGAGTTCATAGCTTCAGAATGGGATGGAGTTATAGATGACAGAATTACGTTGAAAAGCCTTCCAATTTTGCAGTAGAACCACAATTTGGATGTACTTATTATATTGTTTTGTTTCAATGCATGTGTATTCATAGTCAAGAACTGTTATTCTTTTAACTTTTGATAATGTTGTAATGTGGAAGCTGAGGGTAGAAGCATGGCCACACCAATTCTCAGGTCAACAAACATATGTGAGAGTGAGGTCTCCTGTGTGGTCAAATGAGAGGCGAATTTAATATTCCTCACAATGTTTTTCTCTATGAGAGGACTAGAGACCGCTTAGGAGATATTTCAGGAATCTCTTAGTCAGAGTGCAATCTCCTGTAACTTATTTTTTATTGAAAAAAAAAATGGAAGGCATCGATTTAATAAAGAGCCAAGGTTAGATTTATGTTGGAACAATTAACTTTTCTTTTTATTAAAGATATAGTCACATTGAATTTTATGTGACGAGGAAAAAAAAAGGTTGATTATAATATGAAGTAACAACAAAAAGAAAAAGTTGATTATAATATGAAGAATTAATCTTTGATGTTCAATAAATACAAGCAACTTTTTCTAGACTCAGTCACATGGATAGATAACATGATCACACTATGAAATTAATGGATTCTCCATTGTATTAATCCATGGTTCTAAGAAATAAATGGACTATCCATTGTATTGAACCATGGTAGTGTTAATTAAAAAAATTCACTAGTCGACCCATAGGTCCAAGAGACTAACCCGCTCTATTACCAAGTGTAGGGACCAATCCTATGCTTAATTTTTTTTTTATTTTTTTTAAGAATAATACAGTTAACTAGGAATAAAACCATAAGCGGATAGCATTGAGAAATCAGAAATATTAAGCACTTATATCAAACATCCATGAATTTAACTGCATTACACATATAATCTTTTTTACATGTTCTTAACTATAAGCACAATGAAGTCATATAAAAAAACATTATAAATAACATAGGTACCCTTCACTAGAGACGAGATTCAATCTTGACTTGCCGCTACTTGTACTCCCTTGTTTTTGACCGCCTCCAAGTGTGAATGTTGACGTGCTTATTTCGAATGTAGTGATCCACTGATTGACCTCTCAGCTTGCTCCTTGGGTATTCTCCTTCCCCACGGACCCTCGAGCTGCAATGGGGTTGTACAATGAAGGAAATGTGCTAGCTGATAGAGATGAGCACTCCTTGGCTCAAGAGTTCCCTCTCTAAAGTCCTCTACCTCACCAAACTCAACTATAGCTCGTAGCCACTATAATGACATAGTCTCATCCATCCAACAATAGGGTAAAAAAAGTCTTTTCTCCCATGGCTTGCCCCTTCTTTTATAGGAGGCTTCATAGGTGACACTTGGCATTTCATGCATAATTAATTATTTTTATTAATCCAATAGTTTGATTATTCACCCACCCATGTCTCACCCTCTCACCAAGGATCTTCAAAATTATTTACTTAAATTTTAATTTAAAGAAAATATTTTTCCTCACCCCAACATGACTTCTTATTTCTTCTCCTAGTATTTTCTTAATATCCCTTTGTTACCCCTTAATTTGTGTTCATTACTAAAGTCAATTGATAAGTTTTAGATTTTGTCCCCTAACTACTTCCTAATTTAACTCAATTTTCCTCTTAGGTGGATATTCTTATGTTGGCTCTTGCTACATGGAGGTTTTCTAAATTTCTCTAATTTTAATTTGTTAATATTATTTTAATTCACCTCGCATTTGTTTTGATGAAGTTTAACTATTTTAGGATTAATCTTTATGCTTAACTTTATGTCCATCTTTCCCCCTTTTACCTAATTATGTTACTTATGTACATTATATACCTAATATTTTCCAACATGGGAATGGTAGAATTCTCAAGGTAAATATTTTATTTCTTCCTATTCTCCCCTTACCCCAAGTTTTATTCTTGATTTAATTGTCTCATTTCTAATAATGTCATTTACAACTTGATGTGAATTTGTAGGATTTCCATATCTTGATTATATTTATTAATTTTTTTTAATGATGCCAAGGGTGCCAAGTTGGTTGTGCCCTTCAAGAATTTCCCTTCACAGTTCCAAGGGTGCCACGCCTAACAGTTTATTTGTGATGCCATGGGTGCCAAGTTGGTCATGCCCTTCAAGAACTTCCGTTGAAGTTCCAAGGGTGCCATGCCACTTACCCTTCAAGCATCCATTGGCTATGAGAGGAAAGTCTAGGTGCAACAACATAGACTGTTATTAGCTCTTATGTTGTCTGCTATAGTTAGACTAATGGTGTTGGAGATCAAGCAAATTGTCTTGATGCGCACCCTCCAGTGAAATCCTCATGAGCGACCCAAATTTGAGACCTGCCCCCACAACATCGTGATCTTCAAGGCGAAGGTGTTTCAACCTTTCCATCCCATGTCACAGTGGGAGTGCTAGTGGGTGAGATCATGGACATTGTCCCACCCCTCCCATGCAATTCCATCCAATTGTACAACCTCATCACCCATATGTGATTCGTTTGGCCAAGCAACCAACATGTTCCTGCAACCACTAACATATCATCAGAATATATATATATATATATATATAAGGGTTCAAAATGGATTTAGAATTTCAAAGACAAAATTTTAATTTCCATCAAACCATGTGTCATCAACTCATCATATGCGAGTATCTCTGGTGGTTTCCTATCATACTTAATAATCATTAGTAACAAAGTTTCTTAGTGTTAGTCATTGTCATAATGGCATAATCAACATGACCTAGTCATTCGCACCATTGTTCATTGTGAACCAAAACTAATGTAAGTAGCTAACATAAGGGACACATTCATCATGACTATCATCATCATAACATCAATGGAAACATACATATCCATCAAAGCTATCATCATCGTAACATCAATAGAAAACATATATATCTATCAAAGTTATCATCATCATGATATCAATAGAGAGCATATATATCATTTACTGCTATCATCATCATAATATCAATAGAGAACAAACATAACCATTAATGCTACAATCATCATAATGTCAATAGAAAAAATGCATAATCATTAATGCTATAGCCATCATAATACCAATAGAGAACATACATAACCATTAATGCTATCATCATCATAATATCAATGGAGAACATACATAAACATCACATCCACTAATAATATAGACATGTGTTCGGATCCTCAACCTGAGGTCCTCAAAGAATAAAGTGTGGGCCTTATGGCTAAATAAATGTTAATGTCATATCATTATTAGTCAACTAGATCAGGGCACTACATTATTATTCCTTTTGAAGTCGACTTGAAGGGAGAGGTGTGTGCTTGTCTTGGAGGGTTATTTTTACTTATCTAATGACTCATAAAAAATGTAGCATACCCAAGAAGGGTCCTTCATACATGACATTGACTCAATTTAACTTAGATGATAAAAACTAAAGGTTCATAATGGGAGTCATTACTAAAAATAAAGTTCATTGCTCATGAAACCCATGAGATAGGCATTACAATAAATTTATTTTTCTTCTTTTCATCAATTACATAAAATCACAATTACACATGTCATTATGAAGACCGAATGTAGTTACATTTTTCAACACTCCCTCTTAACTAGGGAGGTATTCATAATGGTACTTGGTCATTCTCAATCTGAAGAATTTATCATAAGAAGAGTCGGATTGGTAATCCATATGTTTAGCATCATATCAACCTGTATCGTCACATAGCAAGGCCTTGACTAACAACTCTATCTCTCTATGATATCTAAGCACAATTCTGGTGAGACCAATGATGTATAGACACCCTCATCATTGTCTCTCTCAGAACATACCCCACCCAGTTTCTCAGGGTGTGTTCCACCAAGACTATTCTTATCTTGGATTCCCATTCCTCAAAGAATATCGGTCCTCTATGACTAATCTTATCTTGGATTCCCTAACTCATCCTCAAAGAGTATCAGATGCCAGATGTTTACCAATCCTCCATTCTGTCTTCCCAAGTGAAGACAAGAATGATGTGTTTTTCTCTCCCTATTAATTAGGGAGGACATATCTATTCCAATAAAGGAATGTACTCATTCCTACGGAAGGATTGTACTCATTCCTACGGAAGGAATGTACCTAAGCTCCCTCTTGGCTTAGGAATTTCCAAGATTCTTCCAAGTAAGAAACTTGTTTCCAGGCTCCCTCTTAATTAGGGGCCTATAGCAGCTCTTAAGGTGGAGACGATGGGACAACCAGTTTCTTGAAGAACTCCTCTTCACGATGTCATGAACTTATTTTCGTTATCTAGGAATCTTCATGTTTGGGACTTCTACATAGGGAACCGATCATCCATTATTTGGCCATGTCATCCTCGTAAAGTGATCCACCAGTCCATATTTGGTGTTCCTTCATGCCATGTTTATTTAAGGATCTTTCATCCTACTACATGTGCATCAGAGGTGGAAGACATCCATAGATCTTCCCTTTGCAGCATTGCATAAACCCATCTAGACATTTGTTCAAAGATAAAGGAATGAACTTTAAAATCAACATTACCTTTGTGATGGTCTTTCATCGTGACATCTTCTTGTTTGCATCAGCGTCTTGCATACATATCGACAAATCTCCCAAAGATATATATTGTCAAGGTTCTCTTTCTTTTTCAGACTCCACCAAAGTCTTCATATCTTCCATGGACATATCCTAGTCGAAGCTTCTTGGTCTTTCAAATGTTGATTGCCTTTACCATCGTTTCATATTCCATGATCTTCCTTCATTTCTTCACACATTTCATTCGCAAAAGCTTCCAATCAAAGTTCCTCAATTGTAGTCAACCACCTCATACTTCATATGAGGACATATTATGTTGATTTCATATAGTGAATGCATGACCCATGCATTCTTGCATCCATTTAAGGGAGGAAATCCTTTCTTTTGATCATGATCTTAAGATAGCGCATTGGTTCATGATATCTGCAACCACATGACATGACTTCCATAATATCAAATGTAAGCATACATACCTCATTTTTCCTTTAGGTCATCCATACTTCCTATAGCAGCTTCCTTGATTGAAAGAGCTTCAATCCCTTGATTTTCTTCACTTTTATGTCATCATACCATCATCCCATGAATTCCACAAGTTTGGAATTCTTGATGAAACACTTTCTTCCCCTCATGATCAATGAACCTTTCAATGAAGATTCCATCAAAGAATCTTGAGGATCTAAAGTGTCCCCATCATCGGATGTTTCCTTTTGACAAATGTATGATGAACCTTGTACTAGATGACCTTGTCACATGTGTTTTCAATGAGATTCCCAAGAGATATATCCTTGACTTCTATAGATTTTAACCATCTTTCATGCTTCTCTATGATGATGTCCCAAGCTATTGATTTCAATGCTTCTATGATGCCTTCATGCATCCCCTTATTTTACTTAGTGAATCATGATAGTCATATCTTACAACAAAAGACTTAGGAACTTGAAAAGAACTTATGTGAGGAAGACTATCTCAATTGTGGATATCTATTACTTCCTTTTTGGATTTCTTCTTTTTATCTCTTCCACTTCCTCGGTGGTGTGGGCTTCTTCTCTTCCTCTTTTGTTATTGTCCTTATTAAACGTAGGGAAATCTCTCCTATAGTTCCCATATTCTTGACACCCATAACATTGTATTTTAGCCATGTTCTTCTTCTTTTTCCGAGGACCAAACTTTTCAAATTTTCCCTTTCTTTTTGTCATTGCAGCGTATGCTTGATTTTTCTCACCTGTTCCCATGTCAGATTTGGACTTTAGTCTAGACTCTTCAATCTTTCACAGCGACCATAGATCATATAATGGAGTAGCTTTTTTCTTCCCATAAATACTTGAAGTAAAATTGCCCCACTCCTCTGGTAGTGAATTTAATACAACTGTAGTCATTTCTCTATCAGACATGACTCCTCCCAGATCTTGTAGTTGATCTCGAATTTCATATATCCTCATAAATTATGACGTTATTCCATCTTCCCTTGATACCTTCAGCTTGTATATTTATTACCTTAATGAGATGACTTCTCCATCAGTGCTTACGGAATACAACTCTACCAGTTTTTCATAGATTCCTTTTGAAGTTTCGAGTTTAGATACATATGTGATGAGGAGATCCTTGATGGATTCTATGAAAATCCTTTGGGCCCTAACTTCCCCTTTCATATACCTGGCAAGAGCTTGAGCATATTCCTTTCTTGGTTTAGTGATAGATCCTTTGACATGTTCCATAACCTCATTTTCAATGAGATTCAAATTTGTCCTTTTCTTCCATGAAAGATAGTTTGAAGCCCCAACCAATTTGTTGCTTTCCTCGCAAAAAGACATTTTGACGGATTCAGATGTGGACATAAATATACTTACTTGACAGGATGCTCTTTCTCCTTGTTGCTTCCTTGATGTTTATGATGATATAGAGAATAGAAAACTTTTCTTTGATGAAGATAGTTTTCTTCAATAATGATCCTTGATCTCACAAAGAGGGAGATCCCTTTTGATGGTGAAGTCTTGTTGATGAAGATCAATGATGACTTCCTAATGATGTTTTCTTTGTAGATCTTGACTTCAAAATGATCTTCGCTTTGATGCCTTCCTTGAGATGTGATCCTTGAGTGTCTCTTGATAAGATGTCCTTCCTTGACTTGGTCACCTTAGCTCTCTTTCATCAAACAATGACCAATGCATAAATGATAAAGAGATAAGAGATACAGAATGTAGGCTATCCACCAAGGCCAAAAACTCTCCCACTTGAGAGGAAAACCCAAACAAATTCTTCTTCTTATAGAGTCTTCAATTGATGAATAGCAAGACCAAGACCCTTGAGCTATTTTCCACTCCAAGACCAAGACACAAAGCCCTTTTCCTCTTCCTTAAGTCAAAGATAGTCAAACCCTCTGCTTCTTCTTCTTCTTGGCTTTCCTTCAGAATTTCGACCCCTTGATTTAGGTCTGCAACTTTTGGTTCCAAATCAAAAACCTTAGTTTGTATAGATGACCAACTTTGAACCTTAACTAGCCTCTCTTTAGAAAGAGACTCATTCCTTTTGATTTGGCTTCCCTTTGACTTCTCCTTCACCCAACTTGGTTACATTTAGATTATTGTAACCTTCTCGGCCTCCTTTCTACAGTAGACAGGTTTGCAACTTGACACGTACAAAGATTACTTGGCCCAAAACAATCCCAAAACAGTGCTAAAACACTTCAATCTTTCTTCCTATGTTCTCGTAGGTTATAGGGCTTCTTCTTTATCACCTTCACATTACTTAACTTCATACTTGCTTCATAAAAAATTTGTGCACTGAAATGAGATTGAGTGGCCTATTTATAGTTAACAATGTAAACTTTGAAACGGGAACTGATACTGTTACCCGTTTCGTAGAGATAGCAAAAAAGTGACCCGATTTTGAAAAGGGTTGATGCAGAACACACATGTTTTTTTTAGAGCATAGTTTTTGGCACTTTAAAATTTCTTATGTACATTACATTTTAGAATGGTAGTGATTTTCATGCTGATTTTAAAATGTGGTAATTTTGCATCAAGCCCTTTTTTTAAAAGACCTATTTTTTGACTTTAAATTTTCTAATGTATGAAATGTAAATAATTTTTTCTAAATTTAATAATTTTTGAAGTGGTCTTCTTCTTCATATTTTCTTGTTTTAATTTTTTTATTTTTTTTGTAGTGAAGTTTTTATTGTTTTGCATATTTAAAGAAGAAGGTTGATATTTTGAATTTTCGATATTCTACATATTTATACGTTGTTAATTAATTTTTCAATCCACATGAAATAATTGTCTTTAAAAAACAATAATTTTTAACAATTGACATAAAAATAACCATTTTCAACATAAATATAACTAAAAAAACTCACGTTTTAATAATTTTTTGTTAAAAATGACATGTCAAAATCACAATTTTTATAGAAAAAATTTAACTAAAAATGTTTAAATAATAGTTTTTTTTAATCAATTTCATGTAAAAATAATAATAATAATCTCTTTTTTTTTCAAAAAAATAATGATTAACATAAAAATTAATGCGAAAATCACATAATACAAATATTGAACGCATAACAACCTTAATTGAGTGCTTATTTTTCTCATAAAATTTCAAAGTCAAAACATTACAAGTATAACTAATTAATAGTTACAAAAAATGAACTTTATTTCTAAGTATAACTTAAATTTAATCAACAATGTCACGTAATCCAAACTCTTCATCCTCTAGAGTTTCATCATTGTCTTCTTCCACAATATTTTCTACTTCATTTTGTTCATTTTCCTCTTCTAATGGATCTTTGATGTCTGTGAATCTCCTAATGTATGTCTTTTCAATCATTCTGTGTAATGGTGGTTGGGGTTCCTTTGCCTTTTTTGCCACACGTGATTCACTAAAATCCATTTTCTTCAACCCAATTTATTGCATTGCATCTGGAAGAAATTAACGAACATTAATTCTTTGTTGAATAAAATTGCACTATATTGGATCTTTTTCAATGGCAATGCAATTTCTTCCTTTTTGAAGGCAACATGCTAGTGTTGTACCTAATTATCAAGCACAAAAGAAATAATGAAGTAATTTAGTACAATGACATATAAATTAAGAAATAACATATTAAAATTCAATTCCATATAATAAAACTTACCTAAGCCAGAAAATAAATCCAGAACCCAATTTTCTTCATTTGAACATATGTCTATAAGATAGTTAATCAATAACTATGGTTTTTTTATAAATGTTAACTATTTCTCATTTTGCTTCTTTGTCTTCATATGTTAGTTTTCTCACAACAGCATCATAAGTCAGTATTTGGTTATGACTATTTTCATCTACCCGATTAAAAATCATAGACATATAGCTATCATCTTTTGCCCAATTATCAATATGGATGAACTCACAATCATTTATAAATGGTTGATATTCATGATTAAGAAGATTTGACCTTTGCCTGTAACATGAAATAGTAAAAGTTCAATTAACTTGTACATAAATGAATTTTTTAACATTAATCAAATATACATTTTAAATGTCTACCATGTAAGCTGCATCCTTGAATTTGTTTTCCCCTTGAACCTTGACAATGACATTGTCAATTGTGTGTTTAAATGAAATGTCACAAATCTCCATAATGGTGATGACGTGACTTCTAGAAGTCACACAACCACTTTACTAAGAGATTGATAAGGGTCACTATCATAGTCAATGTTTGGAATATTGAAACCATGGGGAATATCTGCAATAACTAAAGCATAATCCCTTTTGTGTATGAGTTTAACAATGTCTTCACAATCGCCTTGTATTACTTTATATTGAATAGTGTCAAGCCCATTCCAAATGAAATGAGTAAGAGTTGGATCAAGTTCAACATTCTTAAGACGGTTCTTCTTCAGTCTTTCGATCTTAATTTTTTCAATAAAGGTTCTGAAACTATCTGGTGCTCCATTTGCATCCTTCTTCATCTTTTATAAAATAAACAAATATATGTGTAAAGTTTAAATTAAAATAGTATACAGATGAACAAAAATGAATGTATAAATCAACATACCTTTTTAAATGCAAGATTAAAAAAATAATAATAATAATGTTGACGTAGAACTCGAATTGGATAGTTGTGTACAACATCATCCCAACTATCTTCATTCAACAATTTAACCATTTGTTCTTGAATATTCATATAAACTCTGTGACTGCATAGATAAAGTAAAAAAATTAATATAATGATATGTATGACAAATACTACCAAGAACAATATGTTATATTTAAAAAAAATTATAATCTAGAAATAAATAAAAATAATTCAACAAACTTACTTTTGAAATTCCTCAGACATTTCCTCCAATGATAATTCTCCTGACCTCACACGAGATATATATTGCTTCGACAAGTTTTTCATCCTTCACTCCTTGCAATGCTCTCTAAGGTGTGATAGTCATATCTTCTGGAAGTTGCTTCATTTCAGGACCTGATTTACTGTTGCTACATATCAATGGTTTAGACCGTTTGACCTTCAGGTTTTTAATGCCAATGTTCTCCCACATGCTAAAAATCTCATTAATAAACTCTCATATCTCTCCAGTTCTAAATGCCAACTGGAAAATGTTATCAACACCTAGATAAATCACTAACTTTGTCGCCTTTGCCACCTTTTGAATTGATTTTCTCTTCAATTTGATAGCCTATTTCCATACAACATTCCCTTCAGAAATCTACAGTAACATTTAACTTATCCCCACCACATTTTTCTTCAAATTCACTATGAATAAATCTAACTCTTCGAATTAAAGTTATAGACATCATGTATTCATTATCTGAATTATAATCCCATGCCACTAGCTTTGCTTTTGTATCTGATAAACCAGCATAAATAATACATTTCATTGCTTCAAAATGTGGGTTATTGGGATATTCTCCATCAATTGTCTTTGATCTTCTACAGAATGGTTCCCCCCAAGCACATAATAATTGTATTCAAAACATTTTGACATATCAGATGCTTCTTTGTTGGGAACTTGAACCGGATCAACAAGGAGCACATAATTAACCACATGAGCATATGGATTGTACCTCATCAATGTCTTCAAGTTGTGAACATGCAAATGGTGTGGCTTTATGATTTGATATTTACATTGTCCTTCACTTTCCTTATAGATTTGTCTGACATTAAGCTGAAATGTACAACCACCCTCAATTAAGTTTCTCTTTGTCAAGTTCTGTCGAATAGCATTTTGTTTTGTTTTGATAATGCCATCCTCTAAATCAGCTTCTCGCGTAATGATTTCTATGCTTTATTTTGAAGTCTCACTAGGTTCTTGACTGTGGGTAATTACTACTTCAAAATGTTCAACTTTACTTTCTTTCCTCGTAATATTCTCATCATTAGCTGGAACCGATTTATTCTTGGGCATTGTTACTTTTGGTCTTTTACGGCTCTTCTCAGTTCCAATGTCATCCTCAGTAACGAAAACATATTCTTCATTGTCAGTTTCAACTTCTTCATCTTTAAAAATAACTTCTCTACGTTTGCTAGATTTATCCATTAGAGGCATTTTCTTTTCTGATCCCTTGGATGTAGTTTTGTAGATCATGAATTACTACATTTTTCTTTTTTGTTGTATCTTCTTTTGACCCTGAGTATAAACTGCTGACAACTTTCATAATATCATGCCCTATGAAATGAATGCCTCCCAACCTAATTGATCAACTTTCAACAAAATTCTGCCAAACAAAATATCATGTGTCAATAAAAACAAAGTTATAAAAATGAAGTGACACAGTTACAAGAACGCAAAACACATATAAATAACAATACTTACGATATTTTGTGTCATCTCATTTACAATTTGTTTACACAACTTTGTAGATACCTCTCTCGTGTCATACAATGAATATGATAACTGGTATTTAATTATCTCATGTGATTTGGGCGGTTTTGTAAGTATGTAAACAACTTCACTGTCTGGTACCGAACACATGTCTATGACATTTCCCATCACCTCATAAATTCCATTATCATTAGGTATATCAACATATAGATATATCTGCACATTTTGGCTTTCTCTTTCTTTCACATACCAGACATTTGATGGAAGTTTCACTTCTTTTGATTTCTTCCAGTATGAAATCATCTTCTTATCATTTGAGGCACTTGAAATATTTGTAGCCATCAGCTCAAGTGGGGTTTGTTCACCAATGTTTTTTAAAGATCCACCTTTAAGAGTCTTTGGTCCAGAAAGATTCACAGAAATCTTCTTTGATGTCATTTTCCTGAAGAAAAAAACACATATATATTAGTAAATCACAAAAAATAATAACTTAAATTAACAACAAAAACAATAAATAATAATTAATTTTATAAACCATAACAATTTTAAAAAATAAAATAATAAATTTAAAAAATACATCGCCCCTATCGCCGCACCCTGAAAATTAGCCCGGCCAACCGAAGCCGGTTGTTGGGTCCAGCCCCTCTAGCCCACCCTGGAGCCCAATAACTGCCTATACTCCTCCGAACCCCAACCCCACCCCACCCCCGCGGGCCTTTGGGTCACCAGGGTGTGGTGGGGCTGGGGTTCAGGAAGCTGCAGCCAACCCCTGCCCCACCCCGGCGGCCCAACGGCCTGCACAGGTGGCGGAGCGATTCCTGAAATTGCCCCGCCACCCCCGCGGGCTATTCGATCGTCGGGGTGGGGCGGGGTGCCGGGTAGCCAGCCCCACCGCTCTTAACCTACGGGCCCGTTTGGCCACTGTGAGCATTATCGGGCCCACCATGCCCACTGCGGATGTAATGGGTAAATTCGCCCACACAACTTTTTAATTTACAAAAAAAAAAAAAAAAAAAAAAAACATGTCATTAAACTTATTTAATTTTAAAATTTGCAAAGCAGAAAAATTAACTAACCTTTCAAATGCGAGAATCCTCCGTTGAATATGTTGTTGATAGCAATATAGATGCTTCACAAATTCGCTCCAAGTCTTTTAACGAACCTTGAAAAACCTTGATGTGATGTGAGTAATAGTGATAATGATATTTATTATATAGGTGAAATTACGGAAATATTTCACCGTACGATTAATGTGGGATTAATTTGTTTTTAAAAAAAATAACATGTTAGTTTTGTTATAGCAATGTAGGAACTATGATAAAGCAAATATTATGAAATTGTTTTACAGCACGATGAATGTGGGATTAATTTGTTTTAGAAGGTATTATAAAAATTAAAAAAATAAATAAATAAATAAATAAAATAAAATAAATCAATTGTTTAGTAAATATTATAATAGTTTAACTAATTTAAATTAGTTTAGGTAAAAAATTTAGTTTACAATTTTAAATGTAAAGATTTATTTCATAAAAAAAAGGTTAATATTTTTCAATAAATTGTAGGATAAAATAATGGAAGGAAATACATGAAACAAAATTTTTGGAGGGAAAATTTCATTCTTTGAGCTATATAATATCATTAAGATAGTTTTCATTTGTATCATTCAACCTCTTTTATTTGAAAGGGATGAATTCTTCTAATAGTGAAGTTTCGTTTTGTAAAGCATCAACATCTTTGTCGCGTAACAACTATATTCATATTGATGAATATGACGGAAATTCTTCCACTATGAATAGAGAGTCAAATCTTCCACTTGGTCCTAATCCTAAGGACTATGAGAGCAGCATTGATGAAAGAGGGGATGAAGAATTTCAAATAAATAAAGAGTCACGGTTTCCACTTAGTCCTAATCCTAAGAATTATGAGAGCAACAGTGATGAGGAGCATGATGAATAATTTCAAAAGAATGGAGTGTCACGATGTCCACTTAGTCCTAATCCTATGGACTATGAGAGAAGCATCAATGAAGAGCATGATGACAAATTTCAAAAGAATGGAGTATCACAGTCTCCACTTAGTCTTATTCCTATGGATTATGAGAGTAGCAGTGATGAAGAACATGATGACGAATTTCAAAAGAATGGAGTATCACGGTCTCCACTTAGTCCTAATCCTATGGACTATGAGAGCGGCAGTGATGAAGAGAATGATGACAAATTTCAAAAGAATGGAGTGTCACGATGTCCACTTAGTCCTAATCCTATGGACTATGAGAGAAGCAGTGATGAAGAGCATGATAAAAAAAATTCAAAAGAATGGGGTGTCACAGTGTCCTCTTGTCCTAATCCTATGGACTATGAGAGCAGCAGTGATGAAAAGCATGATGACGAATTACAAAAGAATAGAATGTCACAGTGTCCACTTAGTCCTAATCCTATGGACTACTAGAGCAGCAGTGATGAAGAGCACGATGAAAAATTTCAAAAGAATGGAGTGTCATGATGTCCTATTAGTCCTAATCCTATGGACTATGAGAGCAACAGTGATGAAGAATTTCAACTGAATAGAGTATCACAGTGTCTACTTAGTCCTAATCCTATGGACTATGAAAGCAACAGTGATGAAGAACCTGATGAAGAATTTCAAAAGAATGAAGTGTCACGATGTCCACTTAGTCCTAATCCTATGGACTATGAGAGCAGCAGTGATGAAGAGCATGATGAAAATTTTCAAAAGAATGGAGTGTCATGGTGTCCTCTTAGTCCTAATCCAATGGACTATGAGAGCAATAGTGATGAAGAGCATAATGACGAATTTCAAAAGAATGGAGTGTCACAGTGTCCACTTAGTCCTAATCCTATGGACTATGAGAGTAGCAATGATGAAGAGCATGATGAAAAATTTCAAAAGAATGGAGTGTCACGGTGTCCTCTTAGTCCTAATCCTATGGACTATCAGAGCAGTAGTGATGAAGGACAGGATGAAGCACTTAGTCCTAATCCTAAGGACTATGAGAGTAGCAGTGACAAAGGACAGGATGTAGCATTTTTAGTAAGTAAACAGTCACATTTTCGACGTAGTCTTAATTCTATGGACTATGGGAGCAGCACTAACAATGCACATGAGGAAGAATATCGAATAAACATCTAGTCAAATTTTTCATTTAGTCCCAATTCTAAGGACTATGATAATAACATTCAAGAAGGGGAAGATGAAAAATATCCTCCAAATCAGTATTTGAAAAGCACAGCTGATCATAGTGTGGATAACATTCCTCATAATGATGATGAAAATGCTTATACAAATGATATAGATGTTGCCAATAAATATCGTATTGAAGAGTAGGAGCAGACCTTTTCATATCAATGCAAGATGTTCTAGTTATACAAGAGGTAGAATAGAATATCTGACGAGAAAAAGTTCTATCAGCGCTCTCATTTCAAGTGAATGTTGTCAAAAAGATTGCTTGAAACATATGGATTTCAAATTTGCATTAGAGAAAATGAAGATAGATTTGTCAATGAATAAAAGCATGCAAAATTCATATTTAGTTGGGTGCATGCAATCTACATTGTCAGGTTATGATTATCATATTGGGTCTTTATTTATCTGTAGAAAGACTTTCAAAATGTTTCATTCAATGGGTAATCTTTGTCTCTCGAGAATCCAAGAAAATTTGGAAAAGGATCCCCCATTTTATTCAGAAGTACGTCATAAACGACAGTTTGGGCCATTATCAAATACTGCAATGTCATGGATGAAAAATTTCTTTTCAAATCATGGAGAGTGTATGCCAAATAGAGAGACAATACATATTCCAGATAATTTTTTAAGACGAGAAATCTACAACTTATACAAAGAATACGCAGAAGGTTCTAAGGGACATGTACATATCAATATTTTGTGAAGGCATGGAAGAAATAATTCAATAATGTATGTATTCCTCAGAAAACAAGGATGGGGATTTGCAGCACATGTGCTTCTCTTAAATAAAAAAGGGACAAATGTGAAGGGTCAGAAAGAGGTAATCATTCATAATTTTAACTTTTAAAATTGTATAGTCATCAACTATGAAAACGTATTTCTTAATGCCTTTCTTTTATGTTGTGTAGATTCAATTATCAAAGAACTTCAGGAACATCGTGAACAACAAACAAGTGAAAGGAAAAAGTTGTACAAGCATCGAAAGAAGTGTTATGATAATCCGAATAAATATTTGGGTTTGATAATTGATGGTATGTACTAGAGGAAAACACTTTTACCACATTTTGTTTGCACACCCAAAAATTTACAGGAGGAAAATTTTATTCAGTATCACTTGATCGGTTGTATGATCTTCAACGGGAAAATGTTGTCAATGGGTGTACTTCACAGCTCCAAATATTTATACTGATGCAAATCTGACAATAACCATAATTCATTACATGCTTTCTCATTGGTCTGGTAATATTCCTAAATTTTTGTATCTACAATCAAACAACACTTGCCGTGAAAACAATAATCAGGTTGTTTTTGGATATCTAAACATGCTTGTTGAATCAAGAATTTTTTAGAAGGTAAAGGTTAGTTTCCTTCTTGTTGGGCACACTCATGACCATATTGATAAGATGTTCAGTCGTTTTTCAGTCACATTGAGGAGGAAGGAAGTTGGGAGTTTGCCATCATTAATTGAATGTATTAAGAAATCATACATGCCAGAGCCTACTTTTGATGTGTTGGAAGAAATTGTTGACATGCAAAGGTTTATTCTGGGATCGCATGGTGAGGAGAAATGCATTGAACAACTTAATGACATTAGCTTCCAACATCAATTTCCTATTAAAAAACAATTGATGGGAAAACACTAATATGGGGCAAGAAGTATTCAACTACTGCAGAATGGGCACCGCCATCAGGTTTGGAATTTTTAAAGTTCATTCCAGATCATCCAATATTTGCATCAAAAATATTTTTATTACAATCAGTGGCGAAGTTCATAATGCACGCAAACAGAATAGAGATATAAATTATTATGATTGCCTAGAAGAAATTAAAAAAGGTATTAGATATACATATGAGTACTTTGACATTGTTGATTCAATTTGGTGGGAGTCATTTTTCAATAATCAGAGTGATATCATTTCAACAACAACAAATGAAGATATACCTTTGAAAAATCCATTTATTTGGCCACAAAATGTGTCAATTTGGTGGGAGTCATTTTTCAATAATCAGAGTGATATCATTTCAACAACAACAAATGAAGATATACCTTTGAAAAATCCATTTATTTGGCCACAAAATGTGTCAAATGAACATGAGGAAATAAACATTGTTGAACAACAACAATCTCAAGGTATTATTAATTCTTCACATGCAGAGGAAAGAGAGATGTATATTGGTTCCAGAAGATCTCGTACACAACGTGAAGCCATGGAAGACCTTTACAGGGGTTCAGTACAGGATATTAAAGAGAGTTGTATGATCGCAGTGTTAGCAGATGGAGATTCCAATGGTTATCCATTCTGGGTTGCTAAGGTTATAAAGGCCTTTACAGAAAATGAGGATGTTACAGGTATTGAAGTACATAGGTATGCCACAAATGCACACCCATTCAATGGTGTGTATAAGCCAGGGATGGTAGTTGACAAAAAAAATGGTGGAAAGAGAAAAATAAAGGGTACAAATATAAGTCGCCGCTGCTGCACAGACCTCTTAAAATTGAAGGATGTTGACATACTTGTTTATGACTTCAATTTAACAAAGAGAGGAACTCTTTGCTTCAAGACAATAGAGATTCTGAAAAGTTTGTTACTAGAAGGAACAATGTTGAGATGGAAGTCTGTTGAAAGCAGTGATAAATCCAGAAGAATTTTGAAACCTGAAATGGTGAGGATGCATGTGGACTCAGATGGGGCACTAGTTGATGAAAGAGAAGAATATGGAACATCTTCATCTGCATCCAGTCATTCAGCTGAAGATGTGAATTCTGATGGTGTGCAAAAAGATATGAGTGATTTTGAATAATTGTCTAAGACAGTTTATATAAATGATTTTTGCATCGTATCTTGAAAAAAAAAATCCATATGGTGTTAAATCAGAAGTTATGAGTCATTTTTATGTTGTTGGATTATATGTCTTAATTATAATGATTTTTATTCCCGGATGCGGGTGAAGGCACGTCTCAGACGGACGAGACACATGCATAGCATGTGCTGCCCCGTGCCAGAGATAAGCAGTTATGGTCATACGCCGTCAAGAATTAAGGTTGGAAGGCCCGAGCTCCAGGCATTCAATGCCGAGCAGAGGGACAGTATGGATGTTCAGAAAGCCATTAAGGCGGGCTCGCACCGAAGCCTTGAAGTGCTTATTCATACGCAGGATGGCGTATTGCAATTTCATAACAAGGCTGAGCAAGGATTTCTGCAGGGTCAGGGGAAACTGGATTGGGTGGACATTCCACCACCCTGCAGTGCAGTCACAGTATCTTGGGTATGCCACCATAGGGAAGGTCGTGAGGAAGAATTACAGGCCGAGCAGTTCAGGGATAAATTTAAGGCTCGACGCTCATGCAAAGCCTGGTCTGGGGAGGATTACTGCAACTTCAGTAGTTTGGGGTACTTCGAGTGGAAACGATGGTATAATTTATCTGGTGTTTGCGCTTTTGTGGCAATTCAGCCTTCGAATTCTCCCACAGGGCACCGCAGGGTCATCATCCAGTTGGCAGAGGTCTTGGAACAGGGCAAATGTGGTGAAAGCTCAATGGCAAGGATTCGAGAGCGGCAGCCGAGCAGGAGAGGTCCAGGGAGAGGATCATCCTCTCGGCGCCCAGCAGAAGAGGAGCATCATCACTGTTGCTGTTGCTACTGCCATCGGAGGGCGAAAGCAACACCATTGCTGGCTAGACAGTTTTTGGAGGTTGGTAGTGCGAGCGCGGAAGAGACGGGGCTTCCGGCCTTGGGCTCTGTCATTTTCTCCTTGGGCAGCACGTCGGAGAACGCGGGCATCAATGCCCACATCTCAATCCTGTTCACCAAATCTCCTGAAGAAGCGGAAGATGGGGACCAACAAGGCACTTTGGAATCGCCTCAGGGAGATTCTGGAGAGAAAGATTCGGTCGCGCCACCACCAATGCCACCAGGCGGAGATGGAGTGGATGCAACAGTTGCGCAACCATCGTTGGAAGCTGGCAGCAGGGGAAAGGAACCCATGCAAGCCCCCTCGCCACCATTGGGGCCAGCACCTCCGGGCAACACCGAGGAGAAATGGAGGGCGATGTGGGAAGGCGTCGAAGAGGGCCATGGCTGGGCATACGTCGTGGAGGACAAAAGCCTATGTGAGGAGGCTGAGGCACATCCTGCAGCTCTCCGTCCACCCTCCACCCGATCCCAGGATTGAAGCAACACCGGGTAATTTAGTTTTGCATTATGGTTATGTTGTCTGGCAGCAAACACCTCTGCCTCTGTCTTGTTCATGTCTGAATGGTCTTTGGTCAATTCTCAATTCTGTTAAGTTCATGTTGGATCAGATTTGGCTGTCTGATAGCCATAATCTTCAGTCAATTTTAGTAATGTGCCCCTGCGTGGGCAGTCATGTGTCTATTTTGTGTAACGCTGCACCTTAGTGCTTTAGTTTTTATGTCTGCTGGGCCTCTCTGGAGAGATGATGTTAATTTTGAAAAGGGTTATGGGAAATTTAGCTGATGCTGCCCCTGCGTGGGAGCCTTTGAATGCTGGGAATTTTATAGACACAGCCCCCGCGTGGGAGCTTTCTGTGCTCAAGCCAGAAATCTAGGGTGCAACTACTGGCCCTGGACGGCATGCTTCACTGATTGTAAAAGTTTCAATGTACATATAATACAATAGTTTAGATAGTCTTTTACCGAAAAAAAAAA